>OX463839.1:45180413-45410609 GCA_949825065.1 Odontocerum albicorne
GAGAGAGAGAGAATATTTTATTACAGGTTAATTTTGTTTTTGTTAGTAAAATGAGTGATGCTATTCAATATGGAAATTTTATTGAGGCTCAACAGGTGGGGAAGATTTGCAGGGAGTAATATTTTTGTTTGTTTTTTAAAGATCAAAGGGAAAGTATTCAGAGAACAGGAGAAGAAGATATGTTCAAGATCTCCCTCCTCCTGGCCACACTCACATAAAGAAGAGTTCCCCATATGTAGTCTGGCCAGGTGGACAGGGGAACAGCAATGTCCAAAGCGTATTCGGCTTATAGTTGTCGCTTCTCTCCGAGTGCTTCTATAATTGGAAAACCAGGGTTTGATTGGAATGTAGGGTTGAATTGATGCATATCTTTTTCCCCTAGTGCGGTTCGAGGCATTCCAGTAATTTGTCCACTCCTCCATCATCGAAGAGCGCGCCAAAGGTAATAAGTCTTGTGCAGATGTGTAATTATATTTGTCTGTATTTCCTATAGAGGTTGCCTCTTTAGCTAGAGTATCTGCTTCTTCATTACCCGAAATGCCTCGATGACTAGGAACCCAAGCCAGGGCGATATCAAGACCCGCCTCTTCAAGGTTGTATATAGTTTCCCTTATATTAAGTGTTATACTATTTGGGGATCGAAATGGGTTCTTTCCTATTGCTTGAAGGGAACTTAGACAATCTGATACAATTAAAGTGTTTGGGATATTTAATTCTAAAGATGTTTGTAATGCTTCCAAGATTGCCAATGTCTCACCAGTGAATGTAGTTGAAAATTTGGGTAGTTTAATTTTTTTCTTGATATTTAAGCTTTCGCAATATATTGCTATTCCTACATGTTCCTCATTAGCAATCTTGGATGCGTCTGTGTAGAAGACAGTCCAGTCACTCCAATGGGTGTTAATGTGGTTGATGAAATCATAATTGGCGTGATAATTCGACTTATCAATACCAAAGGATTCAACAATGCGTGGATTTATAATTAAAGCTTGAAACGGGGTGCAGTATAAAGGAGGAATAGGGGTTTTTTGGACTACCACATTCAACGATGAGAATTTACGATAACTTTGTATTAAAGGGGGGAGTGTTTTGTTTCTCCAAAATATGTTTGTGGGAATGAGATCTGAAAGTGATTTCAATTTACGCAGAAGGGGGTGGGATGTTGTTTTGTATATATTGAGGAAGTATCGGGTACCTAAGAACTGTCTTCGGAAGCAGAGCGGTGGGTCCACACATTCAACCTGTAGGGCATTTGTCGGCGTAGATTTCATAGCTCCAACTATAATTCGAAGGGCCTGAAATTGAATAAGGTCTAGTTTATGGAGGATATATTTGAAGGTAGGGTCCAATAAGAATGACCCATAATCAAGGTGGCTTCTGATGAGGGCGGTGTATAGAAGTCTCAAAGTGGTTGGGTGTGCCCCCCACCAGACTCCTGATACTGCGCGAAGAATATTTATGTTTTTTTGGCAGGTTGATGTTATGTTCTCAGCGTGATTTTTCCAAGATAACCTGGAGTCGAATGTCATTCCGAGGAATTTGTGTGAACTGTGGTTAAGAATAGGGGCATTGTCAATATAAATATTAGTGGTAGGCAGTTGTCTTTTCCGCGAGAACACGACAATAGAACTTTTGGAGGGGGAAATATCTAATCCATGGTTTTTGAGCCACTTGGAGAGAGAGTGGAGGGAATTGTTTAATATTTTTTCTGCTATTTTAAAGGATTCATTGGACGCGTAAACCACGATATCATCTGCATATTGTAATACGACGGTATTGAGGGGAACCAGGTGAGCAAGATCTGCCGTATAAATGTTATAAAGGAGGGGGCTAAGGACTGATCCTTGCGGGAGACCCCTCCAAACGGTTCTTGTGAAAGACACCTCCTCCACTGATAGAAAGATGGAGCGTTCTGATAAAAGGTTAAATATGAGGTGGGTGATTTTGTTGTGTATTTTTTTGTGTAACATCTTTTGTTTTAAAATATGTAAAATGACATTGTCATAAGCTGAAGTAATATCTAAGAAAGCGGCTATAAGTGGTTTTTGATAAGTAAATGCGGAATGAATATCAGTAGTGAGAATAGCTAAATTATCCATAGCACTACGTGATTTAGGGAAACCAAATTGATTAATATCCAGAATTTTATTGTGTTCTACAAACCATTCAAGGCGGTTTTTAATAAGATGTTCTGTGATTTTTCCCAAAGTTGATGCAAGGGCTATAGGAATTTCCATCTGAAAGATCTTTACCCATTTTAGGTATTGGGATAATTTTAAATATTTTCCAGGACTTGGGAACTTTTCCTGTATTAAAAATGCAATTGACCAGTGTTAGATAATATTTCCTGGTGTAGGGTAGGGTTTTCACTAAAAAGGAATATGGGATGTTATCCAACCCTGGGGAGGAGTCCTTTAGGCTGGACAAAACCATGTTGAGTTCACTTTCTGTGAAGGGCGCATCTAGAGGATGATTATGAGAGGGGAGAAAGTATGTATATTGCACGTCATATTGGGTTGGCGATGAAGAAGGAGCAATTTTATTCAAAAAGGTGTGAACCCAACACTCTGTTGGTATTTTATGTAAGCGGGTTGAGTAGATGGACCTAAATTTTTTCACATTCTCCCACACTGTTGATATTGGAGTTTCTGGCGAAAGGGTGTGACAAAACCGTATCCATCCATCTTTCTTCTTCTTAGAAAGCAAGCGTTTTGTGACGGCTTGTACTTTACGAAAAAGGAGGAAGTTTGTCTCTGTCATGTTATTTTTATAGGATTGGTATACTTTTTTCCGGGATTTAACTGCATTTGAACACTCTTCATCCCACCATGGAGGGGGTTGTGGCTTAAAGAAGTGAGGTTTTTAAGGGGGATCGAGTAGTGAGCCGCCTGGATCATCAACTCCACGAATTTATCATACAGAGTATGAAAATTTTTATGTGTCGGCCATTCTAATTGTTGTATTGAGGCATCGAGGGAGTGGGAGAATTTGTTCCAATTGGCTTTACGGGTGTTAAATTTATAACAAGTGGGATTAATGAATGGGGGGTGAGGTGATGGAAATGTAATGATTATGGGGAGGTGATCACTCCCGTGGGGATCAGGCACTACATTCCACGATAGCGTAGGGGCTAATGTAGCTGAACATATGGATAGATCTATTGCGCTTGAACTTTGATTCGGGGGTGTTAAGCGGGTGGGTGATCCGTTATTCAGTACGCAAAGTTGAAAATCGTCCAGAATATTCATAATTTCAGCTCCAAATCTACATGCCCTAGGTGATCCCCATAGCGTGTGATGGGAGTTCATATCCCCAAGTAAGATGATGGGATGAGGTAGTGTTGATATTATATTTCTAAGTTGTGAGATGATGATGGATGACGGGCGCGGGATATAAATTGATATATACGTAATATTCCGGACTCTCGCAGCGACTGCATTGAAGCTGGCGTCCCGAGAACCCAGAACCACTTGCGTATATGGAATGGATGATAAGATGAAAAGGGCTGCTCCACCCCTTCCATCCGCCCTATCGTCCCGTAGCCACGAGTACCCAGGAACATTAAATAATGCCCCCGGAGATAGCCATGTCTCCGAGACGGCGGCCAAAGATGGGCAGAACTCACCTAGCATCAGGAGAAATTCAGCCTTGTTGGAGGGGAGGCTACGACTATTCCATTGCAATATTCTTGATGATAGGTGAGATTTTCTTTCAGCCATTTTTAATATTTAATTAAGGAAGGTCGGTCCGGACCTTCCTTGTATTGCATCTGTTTCTTCAGATGTGTTAATTTGGTAAGTTAAATTTTGTGTTTCGTTTAATATTTCTTTGGCAACGTTGGACGGTATATGAGGAGAATTGTATAAAAGACCAGAGATGAGTGATATGAGTTTATTTAATGTTGAAGAAATGTTTGTATCTAGTGATTGTGCAGTGATTGGAGTGTCTCGGGGGAGGCCACATCCATTAAGAAGATTTGTGTTTGGACGCCATAAGAGGCCCTCAATCTCCCTCTTCGTCGAAGGAGTGATATGAGGGCGAAAAGTGGGACCTGATGGTTTGGTGGCATTTAACATTTTTGGTTTCCACGACTTATGGTGGTTAGCAGAGGGTGTATTTTGGGAAAGGGGGTGCGAGATTTGTTCACCGTGTGCCGTAACTTCGGCGAAGGATTTCACAGAGGTTGGGGTGGATTTGGATGCTTCCTGGTAAGACATATTCTGGTCAGTCATAAGGCGTTTTATGTTTGTTTGTCTAGTGAATTCCGGGCAGGATCTATCCACTGCCGTATGACGCCCACCGCATGTAATACATGTTGGAGTCGTTACGGAGCAGGTTTTACCTAGGTGAGATTGGCCACATTTGAAGCAACGTGCAGATGATCTGCATTGTTGCTTCGTGTGACCAAAACGGAGGCACTGGTAGCACTGTATGGTTGGGAAATAGTACTTTTCTACCACTAAAGAGTTGTAGAAAGCATAGACCCTCTGAGGTAGGACCTGTCCGTCAAAAGTTAGTACCACTGTTTGTGTAGGGACCCATGTCACACCATCTGAATTGGTTATTTTGCGGTTAAGTCTTCTGGCTTTCTGGACTCTTCCATAGCCATCCGGTACTTCCAGGTTTTCTATAATTTCCTCCTCCTTCCATTCAACCGGGATTCTTCTTACGAGGCCCATTTTGGTGACCATGAAAGAAGGAATAAATGATTTAAATCCATACTCGGCAAGGGCTCCATTTTGAAGGAAATTATTAGCTGATGGGAATTTATCGAAAGCTACAGCCAATCTATTTCGGCCTATTAATTTTATGCCGTTTCTTGGCGAAATGTCCGGAATTTTTTTTTTTAAAGAAACATCCCAAAGTAAATTGAGTTGATGGATGTTCCTGGTGACTCTGAAGTTTTTTGTACATGTACCACATAAGGGGATCGGTCATGTTTGCCGTATTCCCTTACCTGGGGAGGAGACGGGGTTGCAGGGGGTATAGGTGAGGATGTTGTAGGGGTTGTGACTGTTTGAGGTATTTCAGATGGTACATTAAGAGGGGTTACCTTTCTTTCCGGTGATTCTTGGCGGCTCCCTGGCTTTAGGTTCCTCGTTCTCTTTCGTTTGGTTTTATTTTTCACTTCTGTGAAGGACGAGACCGGGATTTCCTCTTCAGTCAACAGCTCACTATCAGAGTTTAAATCTGGTGGTTTGGGATCAGGAGGTTTGTGTGGAATCATTTTACCTACGTACTAAAAAAAAGAAAGAGAAAAAAACGACACGAGGAAAAAAATTTAAAGAGAGAAAATAAAACTATCTACCTTTGGATCTACGATGAAATCAACCACAAATATGTACACAATCTAAGTTAAAATACAATACGTATATGAATAATGGTAGTATGAACGGTTATTTGTTATATGATCTAAAATTAAGATGAATTTAGTGTAAAAAAAGCTAGTATTTTTTTTAACCGACAATGCACGACTTTCCCGGGCCGACGGCCGACGACCTTCTCTCTTTGAATAATGGCCGTGAACTTCTATATATATGAAGGAGTATACGCCAGTGTCAAGTGATGAAATTTATTCTTCTTGAATAATGGCCGTAGACTCTTATATATGAAGGAGTATACGCCAGTGTCAAGTGATATACAGATTTCTTCTTCTTCTTCTTGAATAACGGTCGTGAACTCTTATACACGAAGGAATATAGACTAGTAGAAATATCACGAAGGACAAAACTAGCATGGAGTTTATTTGGACGTTTGAACAACATCTTCAAAAGTGATCTCCCAATATCTTTGAAGCGAAATATCTACAACCAGTGTATTCTCCCAGTACTTACGTATGGCTGTGAGACATGGACGCTCACAGAAAAGAACACACAAAAGCTCCAGACCGCACAAAGCGGCATGGAGAGATGCATGTTGAGTTATACTAAAAAAGACCGTAAACGAAACACCTGGATTCGCAACATAACAAAGGTAGAAGACGTTATAAAGGTGTGCAAAAGAATGATGTGGCAATGGGCAGGACACGTAGCCAGAATGTCAGACTCCCGATGGACATCTGAAGTAATCCAATGGTACCCAAGACCGAAGGTACGCTGGATGGATGAGATGAGGAAGCGTGGCAACGTCACATGGCACCAAAGAGCAAAAAACCGCATTATTTGAAGTCAACTTGGGGAGACCTTTATCCAACAGTGGATCAGCCCAGGTTGATAATGATGATAATACGCCAGTGTCAAGTGATCATGTAGGTGACAGCGTCGTATCCGTAGTTCGTATTTTGGGTATACTAAAAGTATCTCAGCCCCAGACTACTATTATCTAGAGAAATACTATGAAGTAAAACTATTTTCTAACTAAACTACAAGTAAATGAATATTTAGAATGAGATGAAAATTAAATATGTAGTAATCGAGCTAATTATTTCATTGGTATGCATATATTGATTGTATTATAAGTTAATCTTATTTTGGTAAATAAAATGAATGTTGCTATAGAGTATGAAATTTTTTTGAGGCTCAACAGCTAGGGAAGATTTGCAGAGAAGAATATTTTTGTTTGTTCCTTCAAAGTCAAAGGGAAAGTATTCCGAGGACAGTAAAAAATATCATCGAGATCTCTCTCTTCCTGACCACACTCACACAAAGAAGAATCCTTAATATGGAGTCTGGCTAAGAGATAGAAGAACAACAATGTTCAAATCGAATTCGATTTATAATTGCTGCTTCTTTTTGAGTTCTTCTACATAAATTAAAAAAAAACAGAGCCTGGCTGAAACATTGGGTCAAATTAATGCATATATTTTTCTTTTGATGCGGCTCGAAACATTCCAGTTATTTATCTACTCCTCCATTATCGAAAAGCATGCAAAAAATAATATCTTGTGTAAATGTGCACTTATATTTTTTTGCGTTTCCTGTAGATGTTGCCTCTTTAGCTAAGGTATCAGCCTCTTCATTGCTTGGAATGCCTCGATGATCGGGAACCCAAGCCAGGTTGACATTAAGATCTGCCTCTTTAAGATTGCATATGGTTTCCCTTATAATAAAAGCTTTACTATTTGAATTTTGAAATGAGTATTTTCTTATTGCTTGGGTAAAATCAGAGAGTCGGATAAAATCAAAGTATTAGGAATAGTTATAGGAACATATTTCTAATGCCTCCAGGATTGCCAATGCCTCACCGGTAAATACTGTCAAAAATTTGGCCAGTTAAATTTTTTCTTAATATTTAAGGTTTCGCAATAGATTGCTATGTGTTCGTCATTAACAATCTTGGATGCGTCTGTGTAGAAGATAATCCAGTCCCTCCAATGGGTGATAAAGTGATTAATGAAATCATAATTGGCGTGAGAATTTGACTTGTCAATACCAAAGGATTCAATAATGCTCAGGTTTATACAAAAGTCTGAAATGGAGTGCAGTATATAGAAGGAATAAGATTTTTTTAGACTGGTTTGTCCAAAGCTGAAAATGTACGATAATTTTGTATTAAAGGGAAGAGTATTTTATTTTTCCAAAATATGTTTGTGGAAAACTATTTCAATTTATGCAAAAAACGATGGGATGTCATTTTGGAGATATTGAGGTAGTATCGAATCTCTAGGAACTATCTTTGAAAACAGATTGGTGGGTCGACACATTCAACCTGTAGGGCATTTATCGGTGTAGATTTCATAGCTCCAACTATGTTTAAAAGTCAGAAATTTATTGAGGTCTAGTTTCAACATTAGCATTTCCAACCCTGTTGCGGTTTGATTTCCACAAAGAGGACATTATTGTCAAAACTTTTTAGTTTTTACCATTGGTGTCATCGCTGGTTCTAGTTTCATTATTTCAATTGATTTTATTTATTTTCTCATTTTATTTTTTTATGTGGGTAATTGGTTCGAATTTGGCAAAAAAACTTTTAAAATACGACTGTAATCAGGTTTACATTACATTTAATTTATAGTTTTTAAAAATGCATATTTTCTTCCATAATTATTTTTATTGAACAGTATAAGGCAAACATGAGAACAATGAATTCATTAGAAGGCACACTGATACAATAAATATTTGCATAAAATATAAAGTTTCTTATTTATGCATAATACACGTATATTTAAAATACAAATTTAATAATGGCACAATTTATTTAGATTTTTATAATGCAGTAAACAATAATTTTACATATTCAAAAAATAAAGACTATCTAATTTAATGATGAGGTTACCTTTGAGCATAAAGCCCTAAAAGAAAGTAAAATAATTATTCCAAAGAACAATGTACAAAGATTGTGATTTAAAAACATCATATATATAATTATGCTTGTATTTTCTTTTTAGACAGCGTTTGACAATCTTTGGCCACAGTTTGTCTGTTTCGTGTCAACTTCAAACTGAGCATTGTAGAAATCAGTATAAATTAACTTTGATTAACCAATGGTAAAGCTATAATCAATATTATCATCAGCAGGGTGCCGCATCCATATGTGCAATGTGTGCAACACACACAAACAGCCGATTCAAGGGGCAGCCACTCCTTGAATTTCCTATCTGTGCTGGCCACCCTATATGTGGCTGTCTTCTTGAGTCTTAGTCAACTTGGATTTAAAAAAAGTTCCTATCCATAAAACGCAAAATAATTCAACTTAGTGAATTCAAATACTTGAAGGGAAATGAATAAAACTCAAACCCATCTTTCTTAAAAAAATGGTCTGTGACAACCCTTGCACTCTTGAAGACCGTTTAATTTGGGGTTGTTATACCGTTGTATTATTTCTTTTAATACACATATGTGTTATTTGTCTGTGTATTTTTTATGATCTTGACTGTGAAATGCAACTAGATGTGACATAGGATACGAGTATCAACTTAAGACTCACTGACCCCATCTTGAAAGTAATTTGAAGGGTTGAAGCACACAATGATAATTTACGATTATTACCTACCTATAATGACTCGGTCACGAACAATGCACATAATCTTAAAAAACACATTTAAATTGTAGTAGGGATAGGGGCAGCATTTTTGGTTTTCACACACATGCGTACCTCTCGCGGCAGCCCTGATATCAGTTTCATTATGATTTAGTGGAAGTGACCAAAAGGGCCGAATCGGTGAATCATTTGTTAAAAACAAATGCATGCCTGTTGATCAAAGTTGTCCTTGTCAGATTCAAAATAATTAAAGGTAGATTTCAATAGAACATGAATTAACTTTTTTGGAATATTACTTGACCTCATCTTGATTAACATGGAACAATTTTTTAATACAAATTTTGAAATTCTCGATTTATTTAATGCTATCATAATACATATACCATAGACATTTATTAGAAGACAAATATACTAATGTAGAACAAATTTTTTTTCCGTGCATATGAAATGTGGCTATTAATTAACAAGACCAAATTTCTGTGGATTGAAGAACGTCACTATAGATAGTAAGGGGTGATAATCTATGGATCTTTGACCTAAATAAATAAATTCTACAAGTTCAGTAATATCAAATTATTAGTTCGTTATTACGGTTAGAATTATTATAAATTTGAAAATCTCTTTAATTTTTGTATTCATAATTCATTTGAATGCTAAGCACATGCACTTGTGTCACAAAATCTTTTGTGAGCATAATATGAGAATATACAAAAAGTCGAACAAATTGTTTTCAAATTATCAGCGTAAGAATTAAGAGTTTTCACAGTTTTTGTAAATAGCTTTCATTATTTCAGTACATTCGACAGGCTTAGTCAACCAGTTTTTGTCTCAAAATTGCATTGTAATGCTTGAATATCCTTCATACTTATCAGATTAAATTCTATGAAACTTTTTTCTTTTGTCTAAAATCAAATTTGAGACAATAGATGGGAAATATCCTACAGCAGTGCTGTGATTAACATTTTGTATCCAAAGCCTGTGTTTTAATAAGATAAACTAGATTTTCAACTAGTCCCGTTCCCGTGTTTTTACATAATCAATACCTCTTCTAAAAAAGAACATATGCTGGCATCTAGAAAATATTTTTATAAACTTTTAAACCTTTAAAGTTTATAAAAATATTCGCTAGATGTCAGCCTCCTGATTTCTTACATGAACAAGATAATGAAAATATGTATGATTTGATTAATGATTGAGATTCTGATATTGTGTCATCAGTATTAATCTTGAAGATTTTGACATATGAATCTGAGGACCAAGTACAGTCTCCGGTTTCAAATAGAATAAGGAATTTGCAGGATCCTGCAAACAGGCAATGAGCATGTCTAAACATAGATCGATATGTATTCCATCAACTGACAAATAAGAAAAAAAACCTGCAGAACTTTCAAGATATGTATTAAGCATAAGATGAGAAGTGAGACTCAGTGCATGTGTAAGGAGTGTGATGTAGCTCTCCACAATGGAGAAGGTTGGCATAATTAACATACTAAACTAAATTATTAAAGTATTAAACAAATATACAGAGTTTCATTACAAAATGTCTACTATTTACTTAGATATAGCAATTTTATTAAACCTTTCATAATAATCAGAATTCCTCAAAAAGCAAACTGGGTCCAGGGAAAGGTTATCTTGATTTTGATTGGGTCTTAAAGTGTTAATGGAAGACAACAAAGCAGTTGTGTTTAGATTCAGTTATTATGAACGTTTCAATATTAAAATGTTACAATAATAGTCTTATTACTTAATAGACACAACTCATATTGTACAAGTTCTACAGCCTACATATTTACAACGAACTTGTAAATTAAATCAGTATATCCTGAAAAGTAAATGCACAACACATAGTATAATTCCAAAAAAAAATTGCTAGAACTGATGTTTTTTGGTGATTCATTTCAATAATTAGACCAGGATATATTATGGATATATGAGTATGTAATGATTCTTTCTCAATCTAATTAATATTCATTTTATTTTAATTACGCAGATTTCAACTTAAATGTGAACTATAATATAGTTTGCATTGGCTCATAAATTATTATTACCCAACACTATTCAATCAAATCTCTTAATTTCCTTTTAAATTGATGAAATGCTTGAACCATCCAACGATGAGTACTGCTGGATAGGAAGCAACAAACTTTAGATAAAAACATTAGTGAACAACTGCACTTGAAGCATTTTCCTTGAAAACCTTTATTAAAACATTAATTTTATAAACATCCCAGATATATTTACCTTTTAACTTTAAATGTAAACTATTCATATAAAAAGGCATATAATGTTACTTAATTTTTAATTTTGGCACATTTTTTGGCATTAGAAACTTTGAGTTTGAAAACCACTTCAGTTTGTAAGTGTATAAAATCCATACAAGTATGAAAAATCTATTAATATATAAAATCTAATGAGTAATAGACAAATACAACTCGAAATTTAGAAAATATATAGTTTTGAAAGCATGTTAATTTTTAATTTAAACTAATATAGCAAGCAAACATATCTCAATAAATCTAAGCTTTGGTCTGACTTAATATCAATTTTCTAGACTAATTGCTTGGCTGTGGAATATATGTAAGCCCTGCATTATTGTATTGTTTAATATAAACTCGCCAGGATGAACTGTATACACTTTCATTGTATACAGTTTAATCTGGCGAGTTTATTGCCAAGTGACAATCTCTTCATTATCAAGGTTTAATCTAAAGTCAATTCATAATCAGCTTAAAATTAAATGAGAACTTATTAAAAACACATGAAGTAATATATTTTTTTTAGATATTTTTTTTATTTGTCGAATTTTCATTATTTTTGATATAAAATAAAACTAGAAACAAAGAAAAATAGCAATAACATTTGTTTGTTCTTTTAACACATTTATTTCTAATTAAGTTTACATTTCTTCAGTATATTAAACTTTGGTAACTATATAAATTATTTTTGAAAACACAAAAATATACACTGTTTATTCGACTTTTAGCTCGTTTCATAATACTTGTTTATTCGACTTTTAGCTCGTTTCATAATACTTGTTTATTCGACTTTTAGCTCGTTTCATAATTAATTCAAGTTGAAAACAAATAAAACACACTAAATTGTAAAATTCAAAAGTATGAAAACAAATTAATATTAATTTTAAATTGTGTAACAAAATTAAAACTTATTTAGAAGACTAGAAATGAAATAATGTAATGTTACTGTATAGAATGAATATTCAAAAAAATCTTTTGTTTTTTACTTTTAAAAGTTTAGTATTAAAATCTGAAATTAAAAACAAATACCCTCTGTCTTAATTCAAAATTTAACATATAAACTTGCATGCTATCTGGATGTCATCCAAATTTTACCACATCTATATTTAGATCAATTGTTACATACAAATTTTACACATATTCATGCAAAGATTTGCGTGGATTCTGGATGGATAATTGGATGGATAATCCATATAAAGCAATTCATATTTTCTAAATTATTCAATAAATTTTTTAAATGTTCCTGAACATTTTGTTTTTATTTTAACTGTAATACTAACAAATTTTGAATACAACAAAATAGGATTAAAACTTTAAAAGTAAATTTTACTTTCTGACCATATTTCAGTCAAAAACTTTTTAAAAGAGTGACAATTTTTTTATTATAAAAGTAATTCATTTATATTTCAAAAATGTGCAAAAGTCATCTTATGGAATGTTTCTCATTCTGACAGTTTTGTATTAAAGGTGCGATATATTTAATTGTAAACATGGTTTAAATAAAGTAACTGTTTTGTACATAAGTAATAAATATTTTAAATAATCTTACAGAGCAGTCTTTTCAAAAAAGGCAGTAGAATTGAGGCAAGGAATGTTGAATGAAGAACTCTCGGCGTGCTTCAAACACTTTCTTTAAATATTGGTCAGAACCATCAAGATTATTTTAATGTGTAAATTTTTTCTGATTATTTAATGTCAAATATTCTATAAACACAGATATATAATCCAAAAATACATAAATTCACTATTTCATAACTGTGCGAATGAAATTATACATGTATATAATTTAATAATTAAAGTTTTAATTTACTGCTATCATTTTTTACACTCTAAAACTTCAAGAGGCGTACAGTCATATCAGGAAGTTTATTGTGTAATTTCAAGACCCTTCTCCAAATTTTCTCAACTAAACAATAACATCTAATGGTGTAGTAAAACATTTACTAATTATTTATTAAATTGTTTTTTAAAACCAAAATGTTTACTTTTATGGAAGAAACTTTCAGCTTCGTGAGATATGTTATAAGTATCCCACTTTGCGTGATTTTGCTATAGTGAAATTCAAATAAAATTAAGGTTTATTTTTATAAAAAGTCGATTTGAATTTACTCAATTGAAAGCAAATGTCCATGTAGGTCTTATTGAAAATAAAAGTAACAAATATTTTTATGTCATTTTTTCGTTACTTTTTTGGAACCAATCTCACCTAGATTAAAATAATTTCACTTTACGTGTTTTTCTGTTAACACTTTTTTTTAAAACCAATTAATCACGTAAAGCTAGTGATAACTACGAGTATACAATAAAAAATGTATAATAACCATTGAAGTAATACAAATATTTATTTAATTTGTTCCTTTACAAATTTAAGTTTATCTTGCATATCAGGCAACTGGAATTACAATATAAAATAGATTGAACCATTTTTTATATAAAGTTTCAGCATATTTATGTAACATACATGTACTGGATAACATTTATTTTGACAGAAGGCATTATTTATCTTACCTGTAGATGAGTTGAACAGTTTTTCATAAAATTAACCAATAAAGTGAAGGGAACCTTTGAAAATAACAATGATGCAAGGAAATAGCAGAGATATTTCCATATCTGCCTTAAAAGTAGTACAATGTGCATAATATGTTATTTGGGTTTCCTGAAACAAAATGTTCCTCTCATATTATCAGTATTCATATACATGTCTGGTTTATTTAATACAATATGTTTATTAACCAGAAATACATCAAGACCTTAATTCATAGTCGAACCTTAACACTAAATACTAAATCTTAAAAAAAAATTTAAGTGAAGAAATTGTTATTTAAAGTTAAATATTGTGCCAATTTATCATAACCTTTTTAAATAAGAGAGATGTGTGGTTTCATTACCTCATTTTAAAACTTGGAATGTATGACTACCGATTCTAAAAAATTCACAAAATTTTAAGGATGTATATTAGTGTTGAGTATTTAGACTGGACTATAAATTCGGCTCTCAGAGACCTATGATATATGTATAAATACTAAGAATTTTTTATTGAGTCACCTTTAGAATTCGTAGATCAGAAGACAAATATTCTACATCTATACCACAGAAGTCATTAGTATTCATAAGCTTTCATTTCTCTTAGTTTTCTAATAAATATATGATATGTTATATCAGTCCCATTTAAGACTGACAATTTATTAAATTGACAAAGGTTAATTGAAGGCTATGTTTCAATCTAAAGTAGCTACTCAAATAGCTAAGTAAAAGGTAGTCATAGTACTTCTTTACTCTTGGAGCAAAGTATCCTGCTTATAGATTATTATATAACAGTATGTAAAGGCTTAGTAAACAAACAAAAATTTGAATTAGCATAAAACTATATCCTTCTGTTATAGTAGCAATGCACTGACTGAATGGATTATTGGTATGTACTGCAGGTATGTATAAAACAAGGGTGGGCAAATCTTTTGGCTGTCGGGCCACATTGGCCGCGTTTTTTTGACCCCCCCCCCCCCCCCCACATATTTTGCAAGTAAAAAATTGTATCAATGCAAAATTAAATAAATTCACATTATCAGGGTCAAACTTAGAAATTGGTGCCCCACTATTAAGTTTTTCTTGACATTTCGGTTTATTTACAAAGCAGCGATTTTTTTTTAAATCATATTTTTGACTCCGCGGGCCAGATAAAACTTCACTGCGGGCCGCCATTTGCCCAGGCCAGGTATAGAGTATTCATTGGTGCATTTTTTTAGATGGTATATGAAGTTGCATTAAAATATATAATGCTCATTCCAATCTATAAAAATGTCTTCACCGACATCTATAAAAAATCAACCATATGTTATGTGAGCTCTGAGGAGGTGATATTTCTTCTGTTTTAACATTATTGTCAATATTGCGATGAAAGAGATACCATTCAAAAGATAAAGTATCTTAAGTAAACTGACAATATTGCGATGAAAGAGATACCATTCAAAAGATAAAGTATCTTAAGTAAACTGACAATATTGCGATGAAAGAGATACCATTCAGAAGATAAAGTATCTTAAGTAAACTGACAATATTGCGATGAAAGAGATACCATTCAGAAGATAAAGTATCTTAAGTAAACTGACAATATTGCGATGAAAGAGATACCATTCAGAAGATAAAGTATCTTAAGTAAACTGACAATAAAATGTTATGAAAAATACTTACATTGGGATGAGACCTAACACAATCACCAAGTGTTTTGCGTATCAAAGAATCTCCTGAAGACTTTTTACAAGATACACTTTCATTTCTCACAACTTCTGCAGGAACAGTATTTAGCAAAGGAAGTGGCCCATTTGACGTACATGATTGTCTAGCTACCACCAAAATTAAGTTGCTGTTGGGAATAGCTTGCACAACATAAGGTCTGAAATAGAAATAAAAATTGAAATAAAACAATATGAGAATTGAAAAAATTGAAATCATATTTTTCAAAAGTAGTCTGAGTCAAATTAACATGTTGAATAAATACAATTTTTCAAATAACTTAAATTTTACCTGGATATTTTTTCTTATCTAACGTGGGGTACGTTACTCAGACTTGAACAATAATGCTAAAATTTACAAAACATTTGATTTTGCAAATCTTTTAGCACATTGATGTCCTAAATTTATACATTTAGTGAAAAGTAACTTTCGTCACAATTATCCAAGTAATCAAATTAAACCAAATCCATTACAAATGCGTTTTTAAAAAATTTATCACACCCTTAATGCAATACTAACAAAAGTTAATTTTTTTAAATAACTATTACATCTTTTTAACTTATCGTCACATTTCTTAAAACCGAAATAAGACTGGCATAAATTATGTTGATACAATTTTAATTGCTGTAATATCATAAATTAAATGTCTCATTCTTTTAGAAGAAGGTAGACACTATGAAACAACTTCAGAGCTGTCTTCTTCTTTTTAATAATGGCCGTGAACATATGAAAGAATATACGCCAGTGTCACGTATGTATTATCTTAATTATAAGGAAAAATTAGAAAATATCTATGGGATATTTAAATATGGATGTATATATGATATACTCGTATATACAAAAAGAATCCAACTCACATTTTACCTACAATATCTTGAGACAATTGGGAAAATCATACTGAGTTATATTGATTTGTATGGAACAAAGTTTAACCATGAAACATTTTTTAGACAAGACTGATATTTTTGCAAATACAAGGTTTAATTGCACTTTTTGGATATTAACCAAAAAACGTGTTTCGTGAGTCTATTTTAGCTAATGTATGTGTAATGAAATTATTTTCAAGTTAGGTAATTGTAAATAATTTTTTTAACGCAATAAAATAAAAAATATTTGTTTTTAAATTTATAATAAAATGCAATACAACATTTTTTAATCACATCACTTTGCTAAGTTCCATAATTATGAACTCTCAAAAAAAGTGTTGATTACAATAGCATCATTAAAAGTTACAGTTTACAGTAATCTCTTAAGTCCTCTTAATCCGCGGTTCACTTTCTACTTTATAAGTTACCTACGTTTCAAAAATATTAAATGAAAAATTACGTTTAGTCAGAAGTTTGATAGTAGCCTATCACATTATCACTATCACCATTACAAGAAGAAGAGGAGTGAGTACAGTACAATAAAATATTTAGAGAGAGACCACATTCACATCATTTTTATTATTGTACATATTGTTATATTTGTTGTATTTTATCATTAATTATTGTTTATAATATCTTTCAGTGCCTTATTTAAAAATATTAAATGAAAAATTGCGTTTAGTCAGAAGTTCGATAGTAGCCTATCACATTATCACTATCACCATTACAAGAAGAAGAGGAGTGAGTACAGTACAATAAAATATTTAGAGAGAGAGACCACATTCACATCACTTTTATTATTGTACATATTGTTATATTTGTTGTATTTTATCATTAATTATTGTTTATAATATCTTTCAGTGCCTTATTTAAAAAATTTACTTTATATATATATAAAAAAATACATTGTATATACAGTCAAATCTCGTTGTAACAAACTTCTAGGGATCTATGAAATTGTTTCATTATAACGTTCGTTCGTTTCAGTACTGGAAAAAATAACATTTTTATTAGCTTATTAGTATATTTTATTAATTAATTACAATACATCATAAAAACATCTTTATGTATTCAACTGTATACATAAATAGTATGTTTATAAAGTAATAGGAAAAACCGATGAGTAATAAAATCTCAAATTTTTTATTAGATCGCAACAGTATTTATTTTCTGCCCCGCTTACTTTTCCCAAATTTTCCATTTTTTCTTTTAAGGTCGTCGTTTGCTACTTTTATCCATTTTAAGGGTGAATAAAATTAAAAGTTTATAAAATCACAAAAGTATGAGTCAAAACTAAACATACCCCTATGACGTTTAATAAAATTACTCACTCTGATCAAGACTCGCTCCGACGGATGTATAAACAAGTGCGACATTTTGATGAAGACCGAAAGTAGACGACCTAAGTGAAGCTGCAATGTTAAATGGGATGATAATCTCGAAATAATTATGAAGTTCGTGTTTGGACGCATATTTATTAAATTCCTTTTAAAAAGAATTACTACGCTGGAATCTTTATTTCATAGAAAAGAGATTCTCTTAACACTGCCGTTAACTTACTATATTTTGTTCGGGAGTGTGAAAATATTTTTTATACTGAATATTTATTGTAGTTATTTTGATATTTGTTACAACGAGATATGACTGTATAAGGTTCAGTACTATCTACGATTTCAGGTATCCACTGGGGGTCTTGGAATATATCCCCTATTGATGAAGAGGTTCTACTATAATAATAACTTTAATAATGCATTTTATAATAAAATTACCTTATACATTCTTTAGCAGTTTTGTTGTAAGGAACATTTTCTTTTTCAGTATTCTGTTGTAATTGGTATAACCAAACCTAGAAAATAAATTATGAAAAATTACAATTATTTATTTTTAAATGTACACTAGCAAATCATCAACGTCGAAACTGAAAATATTTCTTCAGCTTGTCTGCCTCCTTCTTTAATCTACCTTTAGGGATAATTGAAGGATCACAAATGTGTTATGAAAAACAATCAATGATTGGATAAATTGTTATATGTAGGCTGAGAAAACTAATAGGTAATTTATTGTACATTGCGTTAAAATGTTATATAAGGAGTCCTTAATAATATGAAATAATTTTATTTTATTTCAATAAAAAGTTACGGATTCACACCTCTTAAACATTTTTCCTTTGGGTCAATAGATCACACACAATTCCAATGTAACATGTCACCAGCCTTACCTAAGCACTGCTCTCGTAACAAACAGGGATCATTTCATCTGTAGAGAGCCTCAGAATAGGAAATAGAAATAAGTGTAGCAGAGATTTAATGTAATTAGTGGAATGGCAAAGTAATTTATTGTTAAATATTCTTATACGGAGTTCCACAATGTTAAAACTGAAATCTTTGATAAAAAATGTCCTTTTATTCTTATTAATATTTATTTACTTTATCTCACAAAAAAAATATTTATTCTAGACATTTCCAGTGTTATTGTTTGAAAGATGTAAGTACAGAATGTAATTTTTTTTACATTCTTAAAATACTCGTACATCAATTTACCAAATGTTATCCTGTATTTCAAATTTGACAATCAAGAACTGCACAAAAATCATAATAATGTTAGAAAGAAAACAAATGGAAATTAAACGCTAACTTACTTCTTTATCACAAGGTACAGGCCTGGTCCGATTCATCATGATGAATTCGTCCATAATACTTGTTATGTTTTGGTCTAATCGTTTTGAACCCTTTCCAGGAGCTTTTGTAGTTGTAGGAATTCTAATAGTAAACTTATCCCTTTGAAAGTCCGCTGAAAGCAAGTATAAAAGTTTTAAATGAGAATATTTATTTTTAAGAGTAAAATTATAATTTCAAGTAATATCCTTCCCAAACCTGAGTAAGTTTCTCAAAATTGGGTAATTTGTTGAAATACAAATATTATTAGATGATATTGTTTTTTTATATTATGAGCAGATGAAGAGTTGGCAATATCAATGACATGGCAAAGCTAAGACCATTAAGTAAGGGCGAGCAGCCATTTAGTATGAAGTGGTAGGAACTTTGAATTATGTAAGTGAAGATGAGGAAAAAGGGGTGTTCTGTAATATATGAACTCACTTTTGAATCAAACAAGTGAGGTGCACTTCGGGAACTTCACCAGAATTTCCTATAAAGGTGGGGGTACATCGAGGATAGGTACTCAGTCCACTACTGTTCATCTTAGTCATGGGCTATTTAACTAACCAGGAAATGAACAGTCTCCTAAAGATCCTACTATTTGCAGACGATATCGTATTAATAAGTGAAAAACATGAAGACCTGCAAAATAGTCTGGAAAGGTGGAGAAGAATCTTGGAGCACAATGGATTGAGACTGAGCAGAAAGAAAACATAGTATTTGTACCTACCATTCGAGAACACAAATGCTGTCACTCCCGTAATGCAAATGGATGAAGAAACATTACCAAATTGTGACTCCTTTAAAAGTATCTTGGGTCACTCATCCATAGCGATGGAGGATGTGCAGCAGATGTAACACATAGAATTAGTGTGGGATGGATGAAGTTTAGATCGATGACGGGAGTTCTATGTGATCCGAAAATGCCAGTAAAGTTAAAAGGAAAAGTATACCAAACGATTGTCAGACCCACACTCCTCTATGGCTCCGAATGCTGGATGATGTATAACTCTTACTCCAGGCAACTAGAAACTGCTGAAATGTGCATGCTAAGATGGTCAGCTGGTGTGTCCCTAAGAGACAAAATAAAAAGCTCACGCATTTGTGGAAGCCTAGGTGTTACAGACATCAACAGTAAGATGGAGGAGAGGCGATTGAGATGGTATGGGCACGTTGGACGCAGAGCACCCAATCACATTGTGAACCAGGCAATCTCCATGGATCTTCCTCGAATAACAACCAGAGGAAGACCAAAGAATTCATGGGTGGTGCAAAAAGATAACCTGATGCAGAGACCTGGGGGACGTAATCCAGGACAGAAGAGCATACAACCTGAGGACGAGGAAAGCTGACCCCAACAGTATTCGCAGACAGTGAGTTGGGATGGAGCCAGGGAGAAGACTTTTGAATCAAACAAGTTGTTTGATTCCAAATTTACTTCCTATTTATACCAATCTCTCTTTACCTGTCTATATACTTTTATGTACAGTAAGTATTACCTACATTAGGTAAAAAGGAATTTCTAAAAAGCAGTTTTGGGTAGTGAATGAAAAAGTTTGGGAAGCACTACAAGCTTAAAACTTCAATTTTAAACAAAAACTAAGTGGAAAAAGTTTTATCAGGAAAAATTGGAAGGATCAGAATACAAACGATTAAAAATAAAATTGGTTTATATATTATTTAAAACTTACTTGAATAACTGAAAACTCCTGAATTCATATAAGAATGCTGCCATATCCAAAATATGTAGGTAACCAACCAATTTAAAAATTGTTGAAGATAGATAAAGGGCTGAAAATTAAGTAAATTTTTTATCAAATCTCATTCATATAATATAAAAAAAATTACCATTTACAAGGCCAATGATGGAGACCCTAGTTAATGTTTAGTAAGTGGAATACTAAGAACTAAAATTATTACTATTAGACAAAGTAATACCTTCATTTATGCGGTCCCCATTTACACAAATTCACTTTAACACAGTTTATTCAGTTTGAAATTTCAACTCCATAATAGTGACATCTATTTACTGTTAGTTTGTTTGGCCTCTAAATCAATACTTTTTGCTACTAGTAACTTTGTTTTATTTTGTTTTTAGACTATGGATTTGGTTTCAAAATCACATGACTTTGGGAATCATCACTGGACACTGGCGTATACTCCTTCATATATAGGAGTTCATGGCCATTATTCAAAGAGAGAGAGAGAGAGACTTTGGGAATTCACACATTTTATTTACTCTTATCAAAATGTATTTGATGACTTATCAGTAACCACTTATGTAGACATTAAAAATCTAATATTTTTTAACTAAGTAAGAATGCAGTATCTACAAGTTTGAAAAAGGTCACCTAACATTAAATGACTCATTTTACATGGTTTTCATTTATGCGCCATTTACACACGTAAATGGAAGAATTACTGTACATGCAATAAAATTTTATAATTGTTACAATGAATCATTATTTGTATTGTACATTTAAAGTTATAAATATCATTTTATAGCTTACCGTTAACATTTTACTAGCGAAGTTTTGAAGAGGCAAGTCATCGGAACAAACAGCTTGATAATCGGCAATATGAACCCTCCGGTAAAACTTTTCTTTGATCAGATGGTCCATGATGAAAGGATTGACTTCCCCAAAAAAACTCCCAGTCTCATGAAGATTTTCGCTCACTAATATATAGCCATTATTGTCTACCACATAACATTCCAATTCTTCAGATTTACAACAGGTTGACGATTGATTACACTGGAAATGTATTTAAAATTTGTTATGTAAATGGATTTAATTTTTTTTAATAATAAGACATTGCAGAGCAAGAGATGTTTCTTTGTCATGTCTCTAAATGGGATGTCTCCATTGTATCTTCGAAATCTGTGCCTGAAGAGATGTTACTTCGGAGAGGAGCAGAACTTTGATATTGATTTCATCTTCATAGAATAAATTCATTTTCCTAATCAATCCAATGAGGCAAGATATTATTAGAGATATTTTGCCATTGTTAGTCATGTGGAATAGAATGGTTTACCTCTAAGTGTTAGAGATATAGATGGTGTGTTTATCTTAAGGAAACACTTGAAGACAACTATTTTTAGGAAGTCTTATTAGAATTTATGTTTTCATATAAACACTATACACATACACTACACTGGACCTAAAGCCAAATGTGTAACTATCACTTATCAGAAGATCTACAAAGTTTTCTTTATAGTCTTCCCTTGGTAAGTTTTTTATTCTTTAAAAAAAGTACTTACTGATGATGTAATTTCAGTAAATAGAGTATGAAGTCCAGAAAATTTAAACTGGAATCCCACTACGGCGGCTGGAGCTGATATCCTCTCCACTGAATGGAACACAGCATGTGTAGCTGTTATCAATGGATCCTCTATCTCTTCAGCTTCTTCATATTCTGTTCTATCTTGCATATAATTTTCACCAGCGTCAAAATTCACAGAATATACAAAACTGGAAAATTCCATATAATGCTGTTCTACAGCACGTTTGTACCATATCTCATCAATAGCATGAGGATAAAGGTCACCAAATCTGGAAAAACGTTTGTTTTTCTGTTTGTTCTGGAGAAAAGACTTTTTGTTTGTTCTGGAGAAAAGAAAAAAAACAAGAGTTTAAAAATATAATTTTTTTTAGATTATTATTAATGAACTAGACAATTAACCGAAGCAAGATTTCAGAAATTTTTTGTAACAAATTTTGAAATTTTATAAATGGTGTTTGTGTATTAATTATTCAAGGGTTGAATTACTTAATACTACTACAAACACATTTTATATCAATTTCCCAAAAAAAAAAAAAAACCCAAACCACGTTCAGTATACAGTTTACGTATTAGGCATCAGTGAGAGGTTAAATTCCCGGGGCATCCCCTATATACAAAGATTTACTATTGAAATATCTCAAGACTTCATACTTATCATCATAAGTATGGTGTTTTGAGTGTTCATTTCATATAAATTATTATGTATTTTTATTTTACATTTAATAATTTCACATCTGTGAACATAAATTTGTCAAAAAATTTTGAATTTTAGATTATAATATCGTAATCAAATGCACTATCAAATAAAAACGAATGACATCATATTAACAACTTAATCTGTGTAAACAAGCAACCATGTCAAAATCAAATATGTGACAATTAAAGATTTTTTTAAATTCGTATGTGTTTGCTGCCCAGGAACAGTACATATTTTTTAATTGAAATGATATTGTCTCAATATTGTGGAAACATGTCGACAAAACTTTACTTGACCTACATTATTTTTACAGTAAGAAAAAATGGCTATGATAATTCCAGCATTTGGGAAATGTTGCGCAAATTCCAATTGTTTTTTTAGTGATTGTATCATTCATAATTCCATTTTTTTGTGAAATTTGGTCCCCTGAATTTTGAATTAATGGAATTTTACTGTATACAGCCCAACCTGGCGAGTTTATTGCCAAATGGCGATCTCTTCAATCAAGTAATAGAGGTTTTAAGTTCAACGTATGAAAATATATTATAATTTTTAACTATGCAAATAACATTAAAGCCTATTGGAGAGTTGTAATGAAATGATAAACTATTATTGAAAAAAAACTAAATTTTCTTATTTCAATTACCAACTTGTAATATATTTACAAAAACTATTTTAGATTGTTTAGATGATTCACCCCAAATTTATGAGACAAATTTTTAGAAAAAAATATTTAATTATACAAAAATATTAACAAACTCTTAATTTTTAACTGTTATTACCACACCTTGTACCAGCAGCACTCAGAATATCTTCACTGTCACTCGTCTCAACACTGTCACTCATCTTATTCTACCACTTCATATTATTTTCTGAAATATGGTTATCACTGTCTTCAAAAACGAAATTATCATCGATGCCATCCAACACACTACTTATACCACATTTCTTAAAAGACTTTATAATGGTCTCTTCTTTTACTGCTTCTTATAATTTCTTACCCAGGTATACTCTTCTGTAATTGTTACTGATTTATCAGCGAAGTCTGTATTTCAAATTGTTTAATTAAAACTTAAAAAATTTAATATAGTAACTAAAAAGGAGTGAATAAAAAATAATATTTTGTAGGTATAAAATTAAATACATGCGTAGGTATGAAAAGAAATGAGTGTATAATATTTCTTTTGGTAGTTTCAATTATTTTCTAGAGGGACCTATTACTACATAAAATCTTCCTTCAGGCCCTAAATCCCACTTTGGAACATAAAATGCCCTCCAATTTTGTCAATTGTTCTAAGTAATACGAGTAAGTTGTGTATTATGGACGAAAAAATATAGTTATAAAAAATACTATTTTATTACACTAAACACATTTTATTACACTAAACACATTTTATTACACTAAGCACAAAGTGTGTTAAATGTAATAAAATATATGTCACCACAAAGTGAAGTCATTACTTTCTAAAAAAACTTACTCATTCTGATAGGTGTTCTCTGGATAATGTTTCCATCTCGTCAAGCCACTGTGAGTTGCAAGAAACACCACTGTGATGCCATATTTATGTACGAGCTCCAGCCTATAACCAATCATATTTAATGAACTGATTGATGCAAGATCCTTTTGAAAAATTCATAAAAAATTAATAAGATACGAAGGGTTGATAAAAAAAATAACAAAATTTTTTAAATATTTTAAAATTAAAAATAGTGTAACATTGTGCGAATGTCTTAATAGTAAATAAAAGTTTAAAAAATACGAGTATATACAATAAAAATGTAAATTTCACTATCTAAGGAAAAATAATTACACCACTGAAAAAAAGGACTATTGTGTCCTTGCCATAAACTGTTTAACACAAAACACATTTTTCAAAAATATATTGGATGAATTTTTTTTTATATATTCTGATATTTATTTCTGTTGTAAAAAAATATATTTTTGAGATATCAATAAAAATAAAAACAATGAGGTATTCAGCTTAAATATAAAATAATGCTACAATTTATAAATATTATATTATATTATAGGTTCCATTCTGAATTTTAAAGAAGAAAACTTACGTTTTATTGTCTGTGTTGTTTAAAATATCCCGAGGGAACCAACTAGTTACTCGAGCGTCAAACACAACAGCTGAAGCTAAATCATCATCGCCTGAGAATTATATTAAAAAATAACATAAATTCAAAATATTTTCACTTAAATCAAGTTAATCATGGAGGCATTGAACACTTATTGATTAATCAGATTGATACGATTTTGATCAAATATTATTGTCAGCCAACATGTGAATGGACGACGCCTGCACAAACCAATATGATTTATAGTATACAAGCTGTTGTATTTCAACGAGTAAACAGTCTAGACAATTCTGGCCTTAAGTTCTGATGACAAGGAGATCATAATTCCAAGACATTTAACAGTTTTAACCAGCTACAGCCTTTCAATAAGCAGTTTTTTTACATAACGCAATGTTTTCCTTTCTTAAAAGAGGTTTTAAAATTTATTATAAGCAGCATATAACATACGCTGCAGAAAAAGATAAATTCAGATTTTAAATGGTCTAAGAGTAAAACCACCAAATTCTGATACAGGTCAGATTTATACAACCATGGTAACAATTATTTATGGTAGCACAAATATATCAATTATTCACCATAATCAATCTAAATATCTGCACAATATGAACAAAATGCAAGTAAACTTTAAATAAAAACATGCAAGGTAAAATGTTTTTAATACAACTAACATATAGTGTCAAGTAGAATTCCAAGTTCATTAAAACCCAATTCTGTTAAATAATGTGCTATGAGTATCATAAAATATATCACCCTAAGAGTAGCTTTAAATAGCCCCATTACTACCTCTTCACTTACCTCGTTGAGCAACATGACACTTTAGATTGAAATGTAGTGACCAGGCTCGCTCTCTATTGGTGGGGTGTATCTCGACTGGGGGGACGTTACGAAATTAACCCTAACCTTTTGATAGCATCTTTCTCAAATGTATTTTCTTTACCCATTATCTTGAAATACGAGTATATATAATTTCTGGATATATGTCCATACTTTGTTGCTATCAATAAACCTATATTTTTATTTATTTATGATATTATAAAATGTACAAAGCTAATCTCAAAATTTAATTTAATATAAAATAAATAAATTTTGTTTTCATAATATTATTTTTTACTTAGGACTATATTATTAAATGCATTTTATTATTATTTACATAAATTTTTATTGTCTTGTAGCATTCCTGGTTGTTGCAGTTATGATTTACGTTTAAGAGCAATTTTCTCCATGCTTTAAGTCTGTCTTGTGAGACTTTTGCAATTAGCCGCCTTTACCCAATCGCTCCCCCTCATGGTAGTTTCTCTGGAGAAAGTCTTTTATGAATGCTCAATTTATTAAGAATGATTTAAGCTATACTCCCTTTAGGCCAGAACAATCATCATCACCCTGTAAGTTTCATAAGGAACATAGGGATGCCATAAAACTATTCCGTCCATTTTGCTCCGAAACCCAGCACTCCTTATCCTCTCACGTAAGGTTGTAACTGCAAATCTCCTCAAAGTAATGTAGGATGGATTGTCGAGTATATTTCGAGTGGTAGAAAAGCTTTTGACCAGCTACCAGACGGTACATGACCAAACCACTTTCAGCTCCTCACGCTTAAAGTGCTGATTATTTGCTGCTGCTGCATCCAAAGATGAACTATCTCATTCATCATGTGGTAGTACCACCTGACACCTATTATCCTCCTAAGGCTTCTCCCTTATCTATTACTTTAGAGCCATGTAAATTATGGTAGCAATAAAGAGGAGTATAAAGAAGATTTGCATGTCAAAATCATGAATTAATATTTTCTATTATGGTAGCATTGTTTTCATTGTGAATGTGAGAATACATAACATATTTCCATAAAATAAACCATTTGCATATATGGCTTTGTTCTGTATTGGATTTTTTTCATTTATTTAATTTTTTTCAATTTATCTTCCTTTTCCTCAAGTTGTCCAATTATATTTAATACGATTTATTCATCCATTGTTTAAAACATTAATTTGATAAATTTGATTTCTAATTTTAAATTTTTATCTAGCCAATTAACCCATTCTCATTCCCATTATAAATTCAACTGAAACATCCTTATACGTACTTATTTATATATTCAGTCACCTTTGAATAGTATACTAACATGCTAACTGCCTAATAAAAAATTTTGTTTTCTATATTCTATTTTATTGTCAGAAATACACAAAAAAATATAAACAGAATTAAAAAAGAAAATTAAATAAATTGTCCGACCATGCATTCTTCTTTTTGAACAAGCTTACAGAACATACCAAATTAATTGATTTAAATAATAATAAAACATTAAAAAATTCCAAAACAATTAAATTTAATATAAGTATAAATTTCATAAACATTTTTAATTAATTAAGTAATATTTTGGCACCATCACCAACATGAAATCAAAAAATTAGTTCAATATTATTTGCCATTACAAATTAAATGTTTTTTGACATGCATAATATTTGAAACATGTAAATTAACTATAATTGTCTGTATTATCTGGAATAATCTGTATTATTTGTAATATTTAATGAAAAGTTAAGTAGTAACAAATTAAATTGTGTGCATCGAAAATTAAACAAAAAAACATTACAAATTTTCTTTGAATACATAAAAAGACAACTATTGTGAATTTAGTAGACCACTCATCCTCCGCCTGGAGTGTAGGGAATTGATTCCTATTGATACCCAAAAAAGGGACCCAGTCTGGTTTTAAGTTATGTAGTTGAAAGAAAATTTCAAATGACAATAAGCATACCAGATATTAGGTATATAACAGATGTACTCGTATAATACAATAAAATAAAAGGAAAATCGATGTATAAAATATAATTCCATTACAACAAAGACTTCTGAGCTCTTCAAATAAAATTTTCTGAAAAATATTTGGAACCTTGGCCAGGGAAACATAGAGACTGAAATCAAATGAGAATATACTTAGTCTCACTGGATAGACACTGATTATGACATACGTGGGTCGTCCAGAAAGTAAAGAACGTTTTGGCATAACTAAATAAAAACTAAAGATATCAACACAAAACTTTATTTACTAAGTCACAGTACCTTACTCAATTTTTCAATGTACTCGCCATAGCTGTCAAGACACTTTTTGTAACGTGGAACCAATTTTTCAATTCCGATGTTATACTCTTCTACCGCCAAAGATTCGAGCCAGGATGTCACTTCTTGTTTGAGGTCTTCATCGTTTGCGAACTGTTTTCCACCCAAAAATTCCTTTAGTTTCGGGAATAAGTGAAAATCACTTGGTGCCAAGTCAGAGCTGTAAGGAGGATGTCCAAAAATTTCCCACTTAAGACGTTGAAGTTCTCACTGTGTTTGTGCTGATGCATGAGGCCGCACATTGTCATGAATCAAAACCACCTTTCCCGACAACATTCCACGTCTCATGTTTTGGATGGCGCTTCTAAGTCATTGAAGAGTTTCACAATAGGCCTCTGAGTTTATTGTGTGTCCTCTTGGCATAAACTCCACGTGTATCAAACCCTTTCGGTCTATAAATTGAAAGTTGCCTATAAATTTCGAAAGGCCGAACATTTTGTGCATTCAGAAAATGAATGACACTACGCACTTCACATTTGGCGGGATTTTCGATGGACACAGCCATTTTGAAAGGTTACAGAACAAAGACGCAAGACCGTTCAGCAACAAAACTCGGCTCGCACTGAAGCGGGGGAAGGAACTAACTGGCGCGCATACGATCGCGGTGGTGGGGGATAGGTGCAGGCCGTGGTGCGCAATCGTTCTTTACTCTCTGGACACACCTAGTAAGTTTTCATGGGCAAACCTGGATTAGACACATTTTCTGAATCTCTGAAAGCAGGACACCCAATATAATATTTAATTCCAAGAAGTATGGGAAAACACCACTGGATAGACCAAGACAAACAACAATATCTTACAGAACTTAAGATGACTCAACATCGGGCAAAGGAGGAAATAGATAATCTTAAGTGATCAGGCAGTATGGTGGGACATTTTAAAAGAGGCTAAGACTCAACAACAGCTCAAATGTTTACATATTCTACACAAAACGAATAGCACATAGCAATCAGCTTGCTAAGCTCATTGCTTGTTCTGAGACAGCTAACCTATACCTGTCAAATTAACACAATAATCAAGTCCCAAGTTGTAGTAGCTCGTTTGACCATTCTCAGCATAAAAATATATTGACACTATTTCAATACAACACCCAAAAAAAGTATGATTGTCCCTGTTTCGCAATCCAACAGATAAAGTCAAGTATTATACTTCAGAAATTGTAGCACGGGTCCTATGACAGTTCACAAATTTGCCCCAATACAACCTTGTAACGACGTTCAGTAATTTTAATTATTTTATCAACTTTAATATAAGCCTCAATTCTAATAAATAGCAAGTTATTTAGGTAAATACATCATATAAAACTAACAATAATGACAAATTAATACATTTTGTTACAAATTAGCAAAAATGTGGCAGTTTGTTAATATCAAATAATATTTGGTGACGTTTGTCAAAAGTCACTACTTTAGTCTGCATTGGCTAGGGATGGGGTATACGATAATTGGATTTTCAATTTTTTTATATCTAAAATTAAATGTTCGTAATTAGTATTAATTCATAGTGGATCTTGGCATATTTAAAGATAGATACAAATCATACAATACATTAGAAAGTCAGTATAATGAAAATTAGGAATTAAAACGTCAATTTAGAGAAAAACAACTTTTCGATTTATAAAAAAACTATTCGATTTGTAAAATAAAACCATTTTATCCCATCCCTTTGAGACATGATGTTTAAAACGTCGTAGGACCCATCATACATTTTCTGAAGTATAGTAAGTTTATATGCATTCTTAAAAAGTGTTATTTCCTTATATACATATTTTATAAAATAAAGTGCTTGTTTATTTATATTAGCATTATATTGTGAGGGTGTTGATTAGCTGCTTTTCTGAAATGTGATTAGTGTTTTTTTATATTAATATATAATAAGATAATGTTTACAATAAGGCTTGATTCCCACTTGACCACGGTCATACTGCATGCTCCTCATAAGATGCCTTTAGTTCAACTATGAGCTGACCATAGTATGTCTAAGAGACAACAAGACTTCATACATTGCATTACCTAAGTGTTAGGTTTCCTGCCGATATCCATTTTTACCGTTCCCTGCTAATGAGCAGTGCAATGGCAAAGCTCGTGCAATTAAACTCACTAATAGATACAAATAGTCAAATGAGAATCTAGTTCAGCTTTTATCATGCATTTAAATAAATTCCTAAAGACAAATAAATGCAATACCATCCATTGAATTAAAATAAAACTAAAACATTTAAAAAAAAAACAAATATTCCATGTAAAATAAATGTATTTCTAAAAAATTGCTAAAATAAATTTAAAAATATTTATTTCAGTTTTTTTATGAACTTGAATTTTATATCCTTCATGTATTCCTTGAAAGTGATAAAATATTATGCAATAAAGTGACAAATTATGTTGAAAAACATACTAAAACTTTTGACGATATGCTCAACATAGTTTTTGTTTTTTTAATAAAACAAAATTATATTTATGTTACTTTATAGATTTCAGGGCATTGAATACAAAAACAACTGTGAACATTTTGGATTGGCTCCAGTTTACAAGACCCAGCATTACTCGTATGTATAATGGTGGTAGCAAAAACTTTACTTGAATTTACTAACAATTAGTAATAACAGTTGCATGCAATTGTTTTCATGCCAGGCACAGGAGCTTTTCAGTGAGCCTCATGCTTCTAGTGAACATTCTCAGCGCTCACATATAATCTCACTCACATATAAACAACCAAAGTATTTGGTACACCAACCTTGTAAACCAACTATAATAGTGTCACAATGACTTTTAAATGACAAAAAATTGACCATTCATGTTTCCCTTAGTTTATGCTATTTAGAATACATTTGATATTTTTGTTAAATAGCATAATATTTGGTAATCCGTTTATACATCAAAGTATACAATTTAACATTTGCAGATGGTTTTAGTTACATTTTGATGTCCAACATGAGCCAATCAACAAAAGTTAAGGAGAGTATCTTTGAGGAGTGTCAGCTCTCAAAGCGGCGCTATATAAATTGTTCTTTTATTATTATTATTAATGTTTTCGAATATCTGTAAAATCTATAAATAATGGCTACTTTTTTTCTGCAAAATTTGTGCTGTTTATAGTAGCAGTGATATCTAAGTGAAAAAGTCACATTGTAAATGGGATTATATAAAGTGTATTTCTATTCAATGCACAATGTGGATAGAAAAAATTATTCACTAAAGGAGAAAAACAATACATTTGATTCATCCTATAATTTAGATCAGTGTTATTTCGCTAACAATGTGTATTTCTGCAAATAGAGTGTTTTTACTTTACTTGAATTTTATATATCTTTACTTCAAATTAAGTTCACATATTTTAGTATTTCCCGACCATAACATGCTTCTCTTTGATCATATGTCACCAGAATGAAATACATAGATAGCTTTCACTATTTTTTACAGCAAATTAAAGAGATTTAACATTTTTGAACTGCTGAAAAACCCAATAAAGATGTTCATATTGAAGATATTTTCTCACTTCAGAAGTAATATTCTTTCAGGCCTGAAAATTTTCATTAAAAAACTATACATTTTATTTCCAGTTTAATTAATTTAATGATTTCCTTCTAAGAAATTAAAGTTTATTTGTTGCTTTTGTACATACAGTATAATAAACAAATCTAATTAAATGAACATCTAAAAGTAACAGCAACCCAAGAATTATGATTGAAATTTGAACAATGGTGTATTTTAAATTGATTGTTCTGTTTTTTTTTTAAACTGTGATTTAGATGGTACAAGATTGTCAGTGAATGCTACAAGTCAGAATTTAATAATACCCTCTTGTGAAATTTTCTCCCGTAGCAATATTTGATTGGTTGATCCCTTCAAAAGCATCTTAAAGGGTTTCACTGTATTTTTGATCTTTCAACAAACGTGAAATGTGTTGATTCAAAAGTTTGTAACTGAAACTTTATGATAAAAGATTATTTAGGTTGTGATTTAAACTCAACAATGTGAATAAATTATTTACTTTCCCAAATTCTGGTAATATAATCTTGAAATAATCAGTTCTATTTTTTAGAACCATGTTCCAATACATTCTCAATAAAAATAACCCTGATCCAATTATCTATCCTACCCCGTATAATCAAAATAATTTGTATCAAAATGCATAATTATAAGGAAGGATCCATTGCAAAAGCAATGAAGCTATAGTGCACACAATCATAAACAAAAGTGTTCATTCCAGGTGACAAGCATCCACTACTCACGGAAGGCAGTCCGTCTCCATTACTGGGCTTTCTTGATAGTTCTCCAATCAGCTGTGGACATTATGACATTATAACAATAACAATACAAAGAGCTTTTTTTTTTATTTCTGCAATCAGGTAGCATAACTCCTATAAATGTCCAATTAGTCCAATATATATGTATATATTTTTCAAGTAATTGTTCATACATAGCTGAAAATCTTCATGTTTTTACTCACCTGGAACAGTATCTGTCTGACCAGAACACTTTTCATTGAGATAATTGATTTTACATATGGTAATCCCTCAATTTACGCGGTCTCCATTTATGTGAATTCACTTTAACACGGTGTATTAATTTTGAAATTTTAAATGCATAAAAGTGACAAGTACTAAGTAATAATTTGGCTTCTCAATCAATATTTTTATATTTGTTCAACTGTTAGAGCAATGTCAATAACAATGGAGGATTTATCCAGAGAAAGGGAAGTTCAATAGGTACAGAAAATTTAAAGTTCTGTTTTTTTTTATTTATTTGTATAAAATTCTATGTGTTTCATTAGTTATCAGTAACCACTTATACAGATATATAATATTAAAAAATATATCAAAAACATTTTTAGTTAAGTGAAAATAGAATATCTAGAAATATGTAAAATATCACATATTTTACATAGCATTTAATGGCTTTATTTATGCACTGTTTTCATGTAAATAATTACTGATGTAAACATAGGGATTACTGTATTTTAAATAATTTATCTGTATACCTTTATATATCAATAGAGTATATATTTGAATCTAAAAGATAAAGAAGACCTCTGTAATATTTTGATAAAATTATCATTTTTTTAAGTATAGATAAAATATTTTAAGATTATAATGACGTCAAAAATATGTTTTTTTTTTCTATCAAGTGTGCAAATAAAATAATTTACTGAAATATCACGAGTTAATCAATTTTATATTATGAGCTTAGTTAAACAGTGAAAATAATTAGGTGTCCTTTATACTATTCAGGCTCAAAATTATAAGCAATATTAAACAGAACATTTATTTTAAAATTCACAGTGTAACAAAAAATCTAAAAAGTATTATTACAATCAAGAAAGGTACAAGTAGTGAAAACCAAAACAATTCTATTGAATACTTACAGCGTATGCTGGGCCTGAATTGAGGTGATGAACGAGATGGTTGTGCCATTTGCTCTAAACAGTGCACCAACTCTTCTTCGTGATTTTCAAAAGACTTGTTCTGATCTTTACAGTATGACCTAAGACAATACAGAGCTTTGAATATTTTTTTATATATTGTATTACATTACACTTAATTCTATAATATATAATTCAATGATGACAGCATATTACCATATTGGAAATCCATTCCTATCAGCCAGATGATTGTTAAAAGGTCAGAATGCAATAAAATGAAACTATGATTTTGGTCATAAACTAGAGACACAAGTATTTAAACATGAGTCAAGGTTTTCAAAACATGTCATATAGGATTTATCATCTTGAGCCAACATTATACAATATTAATCTGGATATCTGTCTAAACTTTAAAGGCAGTACTACCGGTGTCTATGATATTGTGAATAGTTCACTGTTTTTTTTAAAAATTGGTATTAATATTGGGGAATTCCATTTTTGACTAAATGATTGTCAACAAAATTATAAGAAAAATCTACATGATAAACAGAGAATGAGCTAGAGGCCAATTTTACTTTATTTTACCATTTTCTAACAGTTCATAGATTTTTTGCAATATCCTTGGTCAAAAAGAAAACTTGTTATTCATTATTGAAATCTTAGATTAAATTAAAGCTTACTTTCAGACATTCACTTATTTAGTTAAACTTATGAGCTGCCCAATGTAAATTCTAACCAAGTTGATAGTTTTTTTAAATAAAACAGCATTTGCAAAGTCATTTTAGTAATATATATTTGTTTGGCATCATCATGAATAAAATTCAAAACCTCAAAATTTTTATAATTCTACCGATATAAGGTTTCGAGATTTTATCATTATGTATTAAAAGTGAACTTAAAACCAAATTCTTAGATAAAAGGCACTTTCTAATAAAAACCAAATATGCAATTTTATCAATACATATTGCATTTTTATTTCTTTGTCATTAACAATTTTTGTTTTTTAATGTTTGCTGAATTTCAATTCAAAAAGGAAAACAAATTTCAAAATCCACATTCATCACCACTCTCATTAACTAAAGCGTAAAAATTTAATCATCAAACAAATAAAATAGTTCATTTTCCGAAAAAGTATAATTTCATTAACAACATAAAATCTCAGAGTGGTAAAATATTGATTTATATAGGGTTTGAAATTCAATTGTCAATTACGACAAATAAAATTGGAATCACTATGGAATATACGAGGACGGTTCAATAAGTACCCGTGTTAGGAATGAAGACACCATTTTTTTCAAAAATAAATTATTTATTTTTCAACATAGTCCCCTATTAGGGATATACACTTTTCCCAACGTCTCTGCCATTTTTTTAACCCCTCCAAAAAATAGGAATTGTCTAGCTCTGCAAAATACGCCTCTGTCTTGACGATGACCTTTTTCAACATTTGAGCAAATTTTTTTTCCTGCGAGCTCTTTCTTCATATTTGGCAATAAGAAGAAATTTCGCTTTTATTTCCTCACACATTTTCCCATCCAAAAGCAAAAAGTGAATTACTGAATGATACTGCACTTTCTCCATTTTAGTGAAAACCACGTTGCACTGCTTACTGCAATGGCTGTCAAATACAAACTAACCTATGAATCAGTGTTAAATTTGTTTTGGTGTCGTTTAACAGATGGCAGCACACGATGGTTACAGCAACTTGCCTTAGCAACGCCATCTGTCGTCAAAAACGGGTACTTATTGAACCGCCTTCGTATTACATGGGAAATAAATGTTTTCTTTCCTTTAAGATCGACAGAAAATAATTCAAATATTAACCAGTCAGGGTGAATCCTCCAGCGGTTTCCCTTGGAGGGTCGCATGATATATATTCTCTTCAGATGACTGTCCTCAGACCGTAGAGAAATTCTGCCCAAGTAGGGCTCAGGTAAAGCTATTACCAAGGTGAAAGGAGTTTTCTCAATTCCGATCCAAAAATATTGTCGCCTAATACGAGACACACGCTTCTGTAAAAAAGTCTAAATCAGCTGTCAAACTAGAGGAGGCCAATATTCTTTATACTAGTACATTCTAAAACTATTATACATATTTCGACATAATACGAGACATATCCAGAAAGTATAATAAGTGTACTGAATTTTTGTAGGTTACAATTTTTTTTATTTAAACAAATAAATTACGTTGTTACCGTAGTACATATGTAAGCTATTTTTCGACATAGTCGCCATTCCTCTCAATGCAGGTGGTGAAGCAGGGTATCAACTTTTTGATGCCTTCCTCGAAGTAGTTTCCCGCCAACCCCTCCGTCCACTTCTCCACCTCCTCCTTTAGCTCCTCGTCGGTTGAAAACCTTTTTCCACCCATGTGCAGCTTCAGGGAGGTAAAGAGATAGTAATCTGAAGGTGCTAGGTCAGGGGAATGCACGGGATGGTTCAGGACATCCCATTTAAACAAGGCGAGCAGTTCCTTCGTGGCGTTGGCCGTGTGTGGTCTGGCATTGTCATGCAGCAGGCAGACTCCCTTTGTCAGCATGCCTCTCCTCTTGTTCTGAATCGCCCTCCGCAATTTTTTTAGGGTCTCACAGTATCTTGCAGAGTTGATGGTCTCCCCTTGAGGCATATATTCAATTAAAATTATGCCTTGACAGTCCCAAAACACGGATGCCATGATTTTCTTGGCTGAAATTGTGGTTTTGAACTTTTTGGCGGAGGGTGAAGAGGTTTGACGCCACTTTTGAGACTGCCTTTTGGTTTCAGGCGTGTAGTGTGCAACCCAAGTTTCATCTCCAGTAACGATGGAGCGGAGAAATTCATCTCCATGAAGTTTGCAGCGCCTCAAAAACTCTTGCCCGGCCTCCACTCGATTCAACTTGTGTTGGTCTGTCAGCTGTTTTGGGACCCACCTCGCGGACAGTTTCCGATATCCGAGGGTTTCTGTGATGGTTTCGTGTAGTCGAGATCTGGAGATTGGCGGAAACATCGCAGAAAGTTCATCCACAGTCAATCTGCGATCGTCATGGAGCGCATTTTCGATTTTTTCCACAATTTCGTCAGTCACAATTGAAGGTCTTCCGCTCCTCTGATCATCATGCACAGACGTACGACCGTTTTTAAACTGGCGACACCACTTGTACACACTCGTACGATTCATAGCTTTATCACCATATGCAGTTTTCACCTCATTTTAAACCTAAACCAGAGGTTTTCCCTTCCAAACGAGATAACGGATGACGCCGCGTATTTCGCACTTGGCGCGAGATTCAATTGACATTTTTCACGAAACGTGTTGTCGCGTCGACACTTCTCAACGTACTGACCTCGAGCCGGTCTCGTTGCGGAGGGGAAGGGTCAGGCTACACGGAAGTGAAAATAAAATCCATCCGGTCGTTAGAGCCTCAGTACACTTACTTTCTGGATACGCCTCGTATATAGTATGCAGTAAAAGTCTGATAATTAAAAGAATGATCATTTGTATTTCATGCCATTTTCTAGGTCCCTAAATCTACTTTTCGTAGTGAATTCTTCTCTTAGTCAAAAAAACCACATAATTCATAATATGTTCTCGCCAATGAGTATTTATGAATTTTAATAATTTGCAATTTTTGGTTAGTGACTCCGACCTTTACGCACTGGGGAGTGATTAAATTCCTAGACTCCCTCTATACTTAAAGATTCAATATCCAAATATCTTAAGATTATTATTGTAAGTATGAAGAATCCCAAAAGCTCTCGTAAACAAAATGCGACTTCATTGAGACATCTAAAGTTTCTGAAATTTTGCATATACTAATATATAGTGTATCTTTTTAAACCTAAAGAGTGACATCGATAGGTATAGTTTTGAGTATTATTTTCATGTAAATTATTTCATAGTTTTAACCTTTTTTTAGTTTACCTTTAATAATTTCACAACTATGAACCTCGAGTATGTCAAACACTTTGGATCATAGATTTATAATATTGTAATCAAGTGCGCGACCAAATAAACACCAGAGACATCACCAACTTTATATAATGCATGTAAACATTAATAACTTAATCTGTGTAAATAAGTGACCATGTCAACCATACTATTTTTTAAATTTGTATGCGTTTGGCTGCCCATGAACTATACATATTTTATTTACTTAATTTTACAATTATGTCTCAATTTTGGGTAAATATGTTAACAAAATTTTATTGGACATAAATTATTTTTACAGAAAGAAAAAACTACCGCAATGTTCCCAGCCCAACCAGAGGTAGTACCGCATAAATAATTTTTTTAGTGATCATATAATTGGATTTTTTTTATCAAAATTTGATTCCCAGAATTTCAAATTAACAGATTGATACTGTATATGAGGAAACGCAACTTTTAGGAGATCTATATTTAGGGGTAATAGATGTAGCAATTTTATTGACTTATAATGTATATCATTGAATCATCATAGATTTAAAAATATTTTTCTTTTCCTTTTTTTCTAAGAGATAATGAAATGTTTAATATTCATATAAAAATATTACGATCATAGATACTGGAAGAAAAAAAATCTCACCATTTCATCAAAGTGATATTTAACTTGCATCCACTGGCTGCCAAATGTCCGGTTAACTATTTGAGTTCTTATCTAAAATTCAAAACACAAATTATTTCAATAGTCGTATATCTTGTGGAGATACTGTCCCATATGTTGAAATATGCTATTTTTTCATTCATTACCAGATTCTGGAATCTGGATTGTTCCATCAGTGAATATAAAAAGTTATATATCCCGCCAAATCAGTCCGCTACAGTTTAACACTGTCATCACAATGTGAAGTTAGTACAGTTTAACACTATCATCACAATGTGAAGTTAGTACAATTTAACACTCTCATCACAATGTGAAGTTAGTTAAGTTTTATACTATCATCATAATGGGAAGTTAGTATAGTTTAATACAATCATCACAATATGGTATTAGCAGCGAAATAATTAACATGTGAATAAAAATTTTAAATATCTTTAATTAATTATGATCCATTCCCAATCCTGTTTAAAAAATGAAATAAATCTTAATTTTCAAAGATGTTTTCAATGCTTACCTTAATAAGTTCTGGATTGAAATCCCTAGGACTTCTACCATCATCCATTAACTCCACTTCCAGCATTTCTACACTGTCGTAACCTGGTTTGAGCATTCCTTGAAACTGAAATTTTATTAAATTCTCATTACTTAAATAACTTCCATATTGCATTCTTGCACCCTTACCTTTATATAATGGGGCTATCACTGCACTACTCCAGTTTTTTTGGTGTGAAGTCAGATTCCCAATGTTTGGTGAAAAACTGTCTCAGCAACTCGATAATTTGTTCACCCCCACACACTGTTAGTTGTGTGCTCATTTCATAACAACCTGATATTTTTCATCTTTTCATGTCTTAAAGCCATTTGTATTTCTTGTAGACTGATCTTATTCACATTTTCCAAAACTTGTTATTTTTAGCTATTCTAGATTTTTTATTTTAATCTTTCATTCTTTGTACTCTCTTTTTCTTTTCATTGCTTCACCACTAATTCCTATTCTTGCTTCAATTAACAAAATGGGAAATAAATTGATCAGTATAGTGTGTTATGCTGACGACGCTGCAATATTAGCAGAAAGCGAAGATGATCTTCAGAGAATGCTCTACAAATTTCACCTTGCTTCTAATAAATACATTATGATGATTTCTGTCAATGAAACAAAGTGCTTAACAATATCAAAAGAGCCACTCAGATGCAACCTGATCATCGATAACATACCCATCGAACAAGTCATGCGATTCACTTACCTAGGTGTAGAGATCTCTAGCAACAGTGACCTATACAGTGAAGTACGAGCACAAACTAATGAAGCAACAGCTTTGGCTGGCTGCCTGCGGGACACTACGAATATATGGAGAAACAAACACATGCTAACCGAAAGTAAGATCAGGATATATAAGACATGCGTCCGCCCCATCATGACATATGTGATAGAAGTGATAGCCGATACCAACAGGACAAAAAACCTTCTCAGAGTGGCAGAAATGAGAACCCTACGCTCCATCGCAGGCAGAACTCTTAGAGATCGAATCAGAAATGAGGCGATAAGGTCTGTCTGTGCTGTTGAAGACATAGTGGGGTGGGGAAGAAACAGAAGGCGCTTCTGGTGGGATCATGTGGACCGCATGGAAGATATAAGGCTGGCAAGAATCGCTAAGACTGAAAACCCTAACAGCAGGAGATTACCAGGAAGGCCCCCGAAAAGGTGGAAGGACAGCTGAACGTCATCATCCCAGGACAGCCCACCGCCACAAACAGGTCATACGACCTAAACCAAGAGGAAGAAGAAGAAGCTTCAATTGACTATTCTCCATGCTCTATTTTTTCCATTTCACGTAGTCTTTAACTTCCTTATCCTACCGTGAATCCCCTCTTTTACATTCAACTTTTGTAGTGCCATCAACATTTTTTGCTGTGGCTTATACATTTTTCATACTCATCCAATCATCTTCAATTTTTAATCCATCACTTTTCATCATCATTTTTTCTTCCACACTCTCACTAAACTCCTCTTTCTTCCTGTCATCTTGCAGTTTCTCATGTCTAATTCTCACAGCCATCTTTACATATATACCAAATCGCCACGCATTGATGTAATTGGATTAAATGTGTATCAAATGTAAAATAAAGAAATAAAAATATATACTCATAATTAAGTCTCACAACTTATCAAGTTAATAAGAATTTTTGATAAAGAAATTTAATATTAATCAACAATTGTTAAAACAGACATATCAACCTATTTTTTCATGTTCATATGGTCTTGGTAAGATACAGGTAAAAGCCTAGTTTACTGGGGTCACAACAAATGACAGACAACAAACCCAAATCCATATAAGCAGACAGTGTCTACTTGAAATTACTTGTCTTTGTATGTCTTGTTTCTTTTCACATATGGTATAAACTTTTAACGTGTCAAATAAATTAATTTAAAAATCCAAAATATAAACTGAATAAAAATGAAGAAAGTGGCAGAATTAGAGAAAAGAATAATCCTAATTTTTTTTTAAATATTAGGTCTATAAGGGAGCAACGTGGGATGCTTGCCAAAAGGTAAAGTATAAGAATAACTCAGTTAAGTCTTTGAAACGTAATAGTTTTACGATAAGGAAATTATTATAGTATTAGAAAAATAACAATTACCACTGGTCTGATATCCGGATGTGTCAAAACGAATCCATTATTTGTGACAATAAAAGCATATCCATTTACTCCCAACTGAAAACAAAAAAGTTTTTAACATAATTTCATTAAATTATTATTATGAGATAATTTATTACTATACGCAAGAATGATACGAGTAATATAAGATTAATGGTTTACAATTTAGTACCATATATTTTCCGATTATTATTACCTAAAAGAAAAATTAAGATTTTTACAATGATGTGTTGTTTGTTTTAGTTTGTGTTGTACAAATTAAAAATTACACATATGTATATATCACAGCTTTAATATATCACAAGTACTAAGCTGTCCCAAGTAGAAATGCTTTAACTGGAGATAATTGAGTTTGAAAATCACAAGTATGTATATACATTGTTCAACACCGGTACAGAGACTGTAGAATAGGTGGATGGTTGCCGCTCAATCCTCGGAGATTTTAAACAATTGTCAGAACTATTTAGACAATTGACAGAACTTTTTTTAAATTTGTATAATAAATTATTATTCATTGATCTGTGTTACTTTTACCTGATATGGCATCATAAGAGATCTGATATCATCAATGGGAACATCAGTACCAGAAACACCTAGTAAGTTTCCAGAAAAACTCTGAAAAGAAAAATAATTGATCTTTTGAACAAAATTTTATTACGAGTTTTAAATATATGAGGGATTGACTGGTACAGCTGTTGAGTATGTTATATGATGAAAGATTGCCTGGACATAGTATTAATATTTTTTTAGATTTTATGGTAACTTTTTAGATTTGTGTATTTGATCATAATATAAGATACAGTCTGTCAAGAATAGAAATTATTAATAAAATTGGAACTAAAAAAATTATAGCTTGGCAGCACCAAAATGTCATGTCACATTTCTTTATTACTTTTATGTGCGAACTTGCTAGTATGACTGGTATGTATTTATGTTTTTTAAATAATTATAAAAAATCTTTAAAGTTTAGAAATCATTGACATATATTTCGAGTTGACTTTTGTTAAAAAGTTATCATTTCTGAGGTTATGTTTACGAGTACATAGTTTGACAGCTGCTTGGACAAATGGTATAACCCACATTTTTGAGAAATTTTATGAGATTTATATTTTATATTACGAACATAAAAGTTATGTTACCATAGTATAACACGAATATGTCGTGTTATTTAATGGATCGTTTTATAAATATTATTTAATAAATTATTATTTATATCAGCATTAATGTTTTTTTTTTTTATTTACAGGTAAATCAAAAAGCACGGTAAGACGATGTATTAAAGAATACGAAGAAAATAGGGTAAAATTCACAACTCCAGGCAAAAGAAAAAGGAAGGGTCGACCTAAAAAAGAATTGGACGATTTCAATATCTGTGCTATTCGCCAACAGATTCAAAGCTTAAAACAACTTTCAAAATTTATTTCAAATTTTCCTTAAGTAGCTTAAGCAAAATGATTTTGTGAACTCAGAAATTCAACGGAATTTAGTGAAATACCATTTATACTCTTTTTATATTAAATTTCATATTATAGGTAAGTTCACCAAAACGGCTAGTGTTTATTTTTTCCTATTTTTTTTTGTTTTTTTGTGGGTTAGTCCATTTTTGCACAGCTATACACAACTACAGTGTTGCCAATCAGGTGATCGCAGCGCTCTAATTTATTTTCAACTCTTTTTTGACATACTGTATATGTACGTATTTTGATAGATATTGTTAAAAACCAGGGCTGTGGAGTCGGAGTCGTGGAGTCGGAACATTTTAGGCGGAGTCGGAGTCGGAAAAAATCGACCGACTCCGACTCCGTTTAATTATTTTAACATTTTCTTGAATGAATAACGTTACGGTATGTGTTAACCAGTTAACATCTCATCGTTTCATCCCTGATACTATGCAGACTTTTATAATAGCAATAAACCCCAACAGGGGATTCAAATAGTAAATTCCTGGACTTAGATTCCTAGGGTTTTTATTTATTTTCTAGGATAATAAATAAAATAAGAACACGTGTCGGTTATTTTCCGCACTTAAAATTATTAAATCAGATTTAAGAGCTTCCATAAATCCTGACTTAATAGAAGCAATTATTTTTTTGAGATCTAATTCCATTTAGACCACGAATAGGAAATAAGATTTATATAAAGTATATTTACTTTCAAAAATCTTATCTTGTTCAAATTCAATATTGAATAAAAATTCAATATTGAATAAAACAAATAATAAACAATATAAATAAGATTTAGTTAACGTATGAAAACAAATGAAGCAACCTTTTTATTTTAAAGTGTTTTCTTATTTTTTTTAATACCTACCTGTGTTGTTTTTCTAATTATTTTAAAAGTTTTATTTATGTAATTCTTTTTTTAAATATTAATATATATTTTTAATATTATTTTAGTGTGAAGATATTGCTTAATGCGTATTGTTTATATATTTTTTTATTAAATTGTTTCATTTGTGTACGAATATAATTAATTTTTTATTTATACCTGTATCCATTATTAATAAGTCAATATAAATACATTAGGTAGACGCAGTAAATTATAAAATAAAATAAAAATTGAAGTCAGAGTCAAGAGTTGGAGTGGGAGTATAAAATAAAGCCGGAGTCGGAGTCGGTAAATTTTCATCGGACTCCACAGCCCTGTTAAAAACAGTAAAAATCCGTTAATTAGAACAACTATGATTCGTAATTCATGTTTTTCATTTTCTAGATCCTTTTTGTAATAAATTCTACCGTTAATTCGAAAAATCACATGTTTCATAATGTTTTTCACCAAAAAGTGTTTATGAATTCTAATAATTCGATTTTTTTCACCAAAATCATGGACCCACATAGAAGCCGCCCTGGCAGCACAACCACAGGTGGGACGGCCTGTATATAATGCGCCGGCAAGCGGTTTAATTCTCAGGGTTCCCCTATATCTAAAGATTCAATATCTAAATATATCTAAAAAAAAATATTATACACATGGAGGTCTGTGTGTTCTTTTCATATATTTTATCACTTATTTTTAAGTTATTTTTTTATTTTACTTTTAATAATTACACCACTGTAAAAAATGTATGTCAAAAACTTTAAATCGTAGTTTATATTAGCAATTAAATAAAAACCAGTGACATTATGATATTTATACTATGCATGTAAACATTGTGCAAATAAATTAACATGTCAAAATCAAATAAGTGACGATTACATTGTTTTTTTTAATTTGTATGCGTTGGCTGCCTATGAACGTATGTATTTTTTTTATTTATTTTACTATTGAATATATCTTTCAATATTGCAGAAATATGTCGATAAAACTTTACTTGACTTACATTATTTTTACAGGGAGATAAAATGGTGTTCCCAGTTAGTTGTTAGGAAGTGCCTCTCAAACTTGTTTTTAATGATCGTGTAATAATAATGTAACAACGTTCCATATGGATGCTATAAACCAACTTAATTCAGGTCACGCCGAGATTATGAATCTCCTAATCTGGTGCATGGTGTAGAATGAGTGTCCAATATATCAAGTCCCTTGTGAGCGATAAACAGCGCAGCTACCAGATAATAGCGTCAATATGGCAACCCAAGGCATCTGTTATCACAACTGACAGTTATAATAATTTTTTACTAGTAGTGTCAAAATATTATTGGAAAAATTATTTCTTCTTATCAAGGTTCAGATTCGTTTACATCACGTGCACTCAAAGAAATATATTGTATTTATTTTTTTATCGTCAGAAAATACTACCCAAATAGCAGAATAAGAGGGAAAGGAGTGGCAAACAAATGTCGAATGGAAATGTATGCAGATTACTGTATACTGATGACATTGTAATGTTAGTGGAGAATGAAGATGAATTACAGTTTGATAAGTAAATTGTATGAGACATACGAAGAGAAAAATCGGAGTTGAAGTAGTAAATGTAGCAAAATCCAAATTTATGGTGATAAGGTAGGAAACAAAATCAATGGGGTACTAAAACATATAAAGTCGAATGGGATTTTATCAAAAGCTGCTAGTCCACAATAGTATTTTGATCCCAACTTTGATATACGGGAGTGAAATGTGAATGTGGAAAAAGACTGAGAGGAGGCGAATAAATTCTGTAGAAATGAGTGCATTGAGAAGAATACATGGAGTGACAATATATGACAGAATACGGAATGAAGTGATTAGGAATGAATGTGAACTTAAGGAGGATGTGTTAAGTAAGGGCATGTGGAATGAAGGAATGAAGAAAAACAAAATGGATATACAGTGCAAATGTGAGTAAATGGCGTGTGAGAGGAAGACCAAGGATAGTATAGTTGGATCAAGTGAAAGAAGGAAACGTAGAAAGTAAGAGAAATCTTAGAAGTTGTATGAATTTAAAAGAGGCCAGTGATGTGTTTTGAGTTAGGAAAGTTACGATGATCTGTCCTCTCTGCCTACTCTGACAGAGAAATGGCATAATGATGTATGTTTAAATGTTTACATATTCTACATAACATAGACAAACAGTCTATCTAAGGATAAAAATATTTTATCACTATTTCATTGAATAACCAAAAGAGGGACATATTTAGTCTAACATATTTAATCTAACTCAGTCTACACTACCTATAGTATATATTAAAAAAAAACTATAAAACGTACTGTGAAAAAATTCTACATGATTAATTTGACTAAAAAAGTCATTTTCCCATATTCTCAAAAGATATCAGTCAATTGATTATTCTGGGTAACTTCATGTAATTGATAAGCATGTTTGTAATTGAAGAGGGATAAAATCTTTTCCTACGAATAAATCAACTTACAGCATTATTTCTGTGGTCATACACTGGCGTAGAAGCAGATGTCATGTATCTGTAGATTTTAAAGTCTCCAGGCCTTTGATCATCTAACTGAAAAATAGAATAGTTTAATTCAATTTTATTGACTCCTATGGTGCCCTAAGCATATCTGAATTGACTATGAGTATTATTGTCTCCTGGTCATATTCATCAACTGAATATGACCAGGAGACAACATTGTCTTCAGCCTCATTAATCAAGCCTTATGATTCAGAGGCATTGGAGTAAGTTCGGAACCTGCAGTTCTTAACCTCTAGCTTTGGTTTCCTAAGAAAGCGGTGTCGTTATATAGCGCACGTAACAAAACATTGTCTATGCAAACCATATGCATTGGTTTCCTAGAGAGTGTTGGTTATGTCGTTATATAGCGCCTGTAACAAAACATTGTCTATACAAACCAATGGCGTTGGTTTCCTAGAGAGCGTGGGTTGTGAGTGAAATATCAAAAAGCGATGCTGCCATTTGCATGACAGCTGTCATAGCGGAGTAAACAGTCGTGGAACGGTTTTTCCCGTGTAACGGACACCGTTTTAAAATAAAAAATGAGTGTAAACGTAATTTGGACCAACGAAAATGACAAAATATTGATTGATTTTGTAAGAAATAATGAAACTATATAATGTGAAGAGCAAAGACTTTAGAAAAGCCCAGTTGAAACAAAATATGTGGAATCAGATTTGAAGTTTCCAACTGACATTTGTGGGTTTTCATTTCTGCCGTCTGGCGGCGCGCCAGCATCACGTCATGTTACGTGCGCTATATAACGACACCGCTTTCTTAGGAAACCCCAGTTTAAGCGAGTGAAATTTTGTAAGGTAAATATGTATGGAGGAATGAGTTTTTTTACATTTTAAAATTATCTGAAATTTGTTTTTTTTTTTACCAAATTGTTAGTGTTCTACTAACAAATATTTTTCACAAATAAAAAACGTAATTACGGCCGCCATATACAAAATAATTGAATAGATAAAAACATTTGAGCCACGTGCTGGAAACCAACCAACGGACATACGGTGTACGTCCATTCTCTCTTGAGGTAAAAATTTGCTCGCCGTACGCCGTACAGCCATACTCGTTTAGAGGTTAAATGCATCTGTTGGAAATACTATCGCACGTTTAGTAGCAACAATACTTGCACATGTTTAGAGTATCGTTACCAGACAGGAACACATTTTTTGGATACAATCGAGAATCAAGCTCAAAATCCTCAGGTAAACGTCAAGTATCATGGGCACCGAGACTACCAACTAGGTCATGAGGTTCTTCGTTTAATTGTACAAAAATAGCATAATCACTGAAATAATATTTTAATGATTTGTGTATAAGGCTAAAATATTTTTTCAGCATTGATTTTCTATTTCATTTTGTATGATGGGCGAAATCCTTCTCTATTAATTAAGCCATAATAGTTAATGTAAATCCAGGCTAGTCAATCATTGAATAACAGCTGGTTTTGCCTGATTAAGTTCTACAATAAACGTCCGTAATGAGCACTCATTGACGATATTTTAGGCTAATATGGAACACCGCTATCACAGTTCAGTTCTTCTCTTTTTCATGTTCTGTTTGTACACGGTCGAATACAAGCCAAAACTTTCTAGAGAAATCAAATCCCGGCACTTGTTTTGTTGAGTCATCAATGAGTTTTGTTGTCATCAAATTCATAATGAATACAATACAACAATTGTAATTTTCAGAATTACTAATAATTTTTATTGAAGCGAACGAAGTACATAAAATAATATGTTAAATGAATCCCATTTGTTGAATAATATGTTAAACGAATCCCAATAATTTCAATTCAATAAACATTTTTCGGCTCGAAATAGTTGCGAGGTGATTCAAACCAACCGCTTATTAAATAAATGAATGAGCAATATTAAATAAATGAATAATGAATTTGAATGCTCGAATAATAAAAGAATTTTTTTACTTTAATTGATATAACTCAACATATCATTTAACATGTGGATTATAATACTTTCAAGTTTAATTTTTACTGAAAAATTGTACAGCATTTTTGCAATCTTCGGATATAGGAATTATATTTGCATTGATATGCATTACAGTCAACTTATCAAAAAAACTAAATTTTGGACAATAATGGAAAAAAATATGTAAAAGAAGTGTGTAATATTTTTTTCATTTTATTTTTTTATCCACTTTGCACGGATTTCTCCTGTTACACAAAGAGGGTCTGCTTCTAGCGTTAGCTTATTCGTTAGGAAGAATATCAGCCAGGATTCTTCTCATACTGCTAGACGATGCCGAGAATATATCAACAGTGTCATTCAGTTGGTTTGATATATCTATACCACGTGTGACTGAGTGTTAAGCCATGATATTCGTTCTGTAAATTAGTATGTAGAACAGAGGGTGATTCCTTGCACGGCTATATTTATTAGGTACATATAAACTTAGTGCTTCTAGAATCGCGGGACAGTTAAAGCAACCTTGAAAAACCTTAAGTAGGAATATCGCAATGAATTCTTGCCTTCTTGTTTTGAGGCTTCTATGGTTACACACCATGAGAAGTTTGACATGGTGAGCATATTTTGGGTAATTGCCCTTTGTTCTGTACCATAGATATCTGAGGATTTTTTTTTTGTATTTGTTCTATATTGTTTTTATATTTGAGCTGATGAGGAGCCCAAACTGTAGATGCATATGCTAATTTGGTTCTACTGTACTGTTAAATTCTCTTGATAATCTCATTATAAAACCGAGTAGTTTGTAACAGTCCGATATCAAACGTGAGACATGGTTAAGGAACGTGAGTCCGACATCAAAGGTTACACCCAAATCTTTGAATTCAGAAACTCTGTTTAATGACATTCCCTGTATAGTATGCTAATGGTGGATTGGTGAAAACGATCGACTATAAAATACACAGGCACATTCATTAATGTTGAACAGAAGATGATTTTGCTCACTCCAGGAAACTAGAGAGTCTAGGTCCTGTTGTAACGTCGTGAGGTGAATTAACCTTTTTGAAAATTTTCAAGTCGTCAGCCAACAATAAACATGTCAAATGACTTATGGAATTTCGAATATCATCTATTAATATGAGGAACAGCAGGGGACCTAAATTAGATCCTTGTGGTATACCAGATCTTGCGATGAATTCCACAGAAGACTTGTTACGTATTGAGATCTTTCTTTTAGGTATGATGCAAATAATTCAATTACATTATCGCTGAAGCCAAGTTCATGCATTTTCTTAAGTAATACATCGTGATCAACTTTGTCGAATGCTTTCTGGAAGTCTGTATATATTACGTCCGTTTGTGAAAGTTCGTCTAAGTTTGACGCAATCTGTTGTGTGAGAATATATGTGCAGCTTGGTAGTCAGTCAAAATGTTAACAATTTTCAAGTGTTGAAAGAAGGTTATTCTTCAAGATAGCGATGATGTTATTCAGATGACTCAAACAGATACAATACAGCTGAAATGGAAGTGGAAAGCAAAGTGAAATATATATAGAGTTCTGTTGTACAGGTGTAAATTATGATAACTAGATCGATGTACCATAGATAATATTGTAATTTAACTATTGTAAAGCAGGCTGACTAAAAAGGAAGTTATTGAAAATCTGCAGTTACGTCGAATGTAATCTTAATGGAGAGCGAAGAAGATGGTAATCATTTTATCCTGTAGCACTGATATCCCAGAAAATACATTTTTTAACTGTATATTTTTCTCCCATGTTCTGTATAAGGAAATATTTTTTTATGATCCCATGAATTTCGATATATAGAAATTTGACCTTTGTTAGGATGTTCCTATTGGTTTCAGGATACAGAGAGGTTTCTGAGGCCACAGACATATCTTAAAAAAATATTAAAATTTAACTAAACACTACCATATATTGAATACATGAATTTAATTCACTTTTTCATTTTTATATTTGTTTTATTTCTACTAAAAACAAACCATAATAACTTAAATCCTTTCACAAATCACTCAAGATATTTTTTTTATTTAAATATATTTTAAATGTTTACCTATTCAGAATTTTAAGAAACAACAAAGAATATGAGTTTTGAAAAAATAACTAAGTTCACGCCATAAAGCCTCAGACCCTCGTTTAAGAAAACAGAAATAATCGAATATTAAGAATTATTTTTCTACTGATAATCTTGATATTTTCAAAATCAAAGTTCTATACCTCTATTCTAATGTTTATAACTTATATTTATTATAATAATCTTTATTTAATATTATTATTATGATAAGTTTAAACAAAACGCATTTTATGGATGTTTATCGATGGCTTCCATCGTCATTATATTCTACAAATTTACAAGAGGATATGGATTTGTTTCCCATTGCAACCCAAAAGAAAGCAACCGAAAGGGAAAAAAATGCCATATAGCAATAGCAATAAGCTTGCTATTGTACTATCACATAAATTGAAAATTTGAATTAAAAAAAAACAACTCAAATTTATAAACCAAGAAATACAATTATTATGCTATACAAAAGTTAACTTATGAAAAAAATACCATTTGTTGTTTTCGTAAACGTCTTCTTTCCTGTTCTTTGGGACTTTTAAAAAATTCTCTATTTTTTCTTGCACTTACAGCTCTCTCTTTCTGCTCTTCATTTTCCAGTTGTTCCCACTCATAATCTATCATTATAGGGTCCTAAAAATGTCAAACTTTTATTTCAACAGTCAATAAAATATATTGTAATTTGTTTAATCAAACACTGTTTATTCAACTTTTTGTGGAAAAAACAGTATTTGATAAACAGTGTTTGATAAAACAAATTACAATGTCTTTAAACCTCCACAATGTTAATGCCTTAACTATTATATAAATAATACAATAAAATAAATTTGCTTGAGAGATTTTCATGAGCTGTAACTACTAACTAAACAGATAAAATCAAATTTTGTTTGAACCCAGATGAAATCAAAGTGTGAAATTGTAACTAGTACAGAATCAGGTAACAATCATGCTCAGTATACCAGAATAGATATTAAACTTTTTGCCCGGAATATCATTTGAAAGCAAACTACAAGTCACTGATCTGTATACATAATGTCTACAAAACTCACTACAAAGATATTCAATGCTGTTGATTGAAAGCTCATACTGCTTCAACTTTTTGTAAAACAAAATTTAAAATGTTTACAAATGAGCTATATGATCAGAGGGATGTTTTTCTTCTACTGGAATATGTATAATTTACCAACATAAAATATTTTATATGTATTGCACTTTAAAAATATAGAGAATATTTGGTAATAAATCTAAAAGAGTATTTATAAGAATATTTAAGAAATTATTGAATAATTACTTACAACAATATCAGCATAAAGTGGAGTCCATGTAATTGGGTAACTTCCTACTGTGAGGGCTCGTGGTCTTGACATAACGGGGATATAGTTGAACACTTGTTCCCTCACATCATCCAATGAAGTCAGCTGCACATAGAATCCTCTATTGGCGGAAGCCATCCATCTTGCCTGTTTATTAGTATTTTGATTTAATTTTTTTACAGAAAGGATAACCTTAAATAATATTTGAAAAACACAAAAAAAAACAGCCATATTGTAAAAGTTCGTTAATTCGAAATCCAAGGCACTATATTTCTCATTATCAGAATCCTTAAGAGCTTTTTAAAAAAAATGAAATACGTGTTTTTTTTTCATTGACAGTAAAAATTATTACGAAAAGTCGATTTCAGAACCTAGAAAATGATGAAAAATACGAATTATTGCTGTTCTAACTAACAGACTTTTATTGTATTGACCATACAATGAAGCTACAAACAATTGTACATTCAGTACTGAAAACACGTATAGGCAGCAAGACATGTATATTGTATACCAGTCACTTTATATAGACAGTTCAGCAAATTCGTTTTTTTTAATATCACATTTTTTCTTATATTTTTCAAATATATTCATGTAAAAAGTAATTTTTTATAACCATAAAAAAATCTGGTACATAAACCATATATTATTTGAAGTTGTTTAATTAGTGTCAAAAACTTCGTATGGTTTAGTTAAGGCTTCAGCCCAGATTCACAATTCTCTCCACCTGATCCAGGCAGGCGCTCACTGTGACATAAAATATTTAAAGATATAAAAGGAATATTTACCGCTCTGATCTCAGAAACCTGTAAAAAAAGAAATATGTTATCTAATAAAAAAATATTAAAAATATATATAATAAATGACACAAAAAGTATTTTATTAAAGAATTTCATCTCTCGAGTACTCTTAAAATTGACAGAAGATTGTCATTAAGTGACAGTAAAACAAATTGCTGATCAACTAAGACCTGAACCATGAGAGAACTGATCGTGACAGGTATATCTAATTAATATTTTGCAAAAAATTTATTATATTTTTAACAAAATAAATAGATACTTATTTGTTATTTTGTATTCACCATTGTTTTACTTGAGTTCACTACCGGTTTCAAAGACCTCCCGTCTTCCTCGTCAGGGGAAGATGAATAATACCTGACGAGGAAGACTGAGGTCTTTGAAACCGGTAATGAATTCAAATAAAACAGTGGTGTAAAATTAAATAAAAAATTTGTTTTATTTATTTTATTAAAAATTTATAAACATGACACCACAAAGTGAAACAAACGTCTTTTCTAAGATTCAAGATATTTAATTTTCTATTTTTATATCAACTATATCCACTTTACTTAGTAGACCCATGAAAATGTGGACATTCACAAGCAAATTAAGAAAATATCATTATGCTGAATATCACATGAACCTATTTCACTGTATATTCAAGCATATATGAGTATATATATCTATACACATATTCACACACCAGCACATGTGCACATATATTACACTCATAAGCATCTGTATGGAAAAGGGACCAAAGTGGTTCACTTATCATGACTGACTTCATGTATCCATTTTTTAATGCTCTCTAAATTGATTCATTTCTTCCATTTGCTCATCTCCAATGGAAGCATGTTCAATATTTTTAACCAGACGTCAAAACATGGTGCTTATTCTTTGAATGATGTAATAAATTTGCTCTGCAACTCTAGCATACATGTAATAGAAATATTTTATTATATTGTTGATCTTGGTTGAAACAATAAATTAACAAATATGTTACAACACATGAAACAATAAATTAACAAATATGTTATAACACATAAACATTAAAAAAATATGTATACACAAAAATTAAAAGCTAAGTTGAATAGAGCTAATAGTTACCTCTCTTCCTATTAAATATGTAAATACCCTAACGGGTATATCAGGTAAATTTTTCCAATTGTATTTTGCAAAGACATCCCTTTCGTTGAATGGCACTCCATCAGAAATAAGCATGATGGCCTGATTGCAGTTTGCCCCTAGTTTTGTCTCACGATATTTACTAAGGAGCTCAAACGCGTGTATGAGTGGAACGGTGAAGTTAGTTTTACCTTTAAACTCTATATTTTCCATGCCTTGTTTCATTTCTCTCACATTTGTAAGTGTTGCCTGTTAAAAAATAGTAACTTATTAATACATGATTCCTCTAAATTTAATTAGTAATTAATTGAACAATTGTGACTAATTAATTTTATGATTCCTCAAATTCTTCTATGTTGTCCCCAAGCACAGGGATTAGGGGGGTGTAAGGTCAGGGAACAAAAGTAATAAGTTTTTCCTTAATTTTGTCATATATGTTACTGTCAGTGTCAGAATTTTTTATATCGAAATATAAAAAAAAATATTGTTTAAAATCCGCACTATGAACATAGAAACTACAGTAAAAGCTACTTGAAATTTAAAACAATGGGACTAATACTGATACAGTGGAACAACGGTTTTCGAACATTTTTCATCTCGAACAATTTGATTCTCGAACATATTGTTTTAATTCGGTTCTCGAACATACATTTTCGATGACAATGTCATGTCTCACTTCAGAAAATTTTAAAACTCGGGTATAAACAAACCTCATTGGACAGGATGAGACAGAAAAAAGAAAGAACCTCAAAAGGACAGTCACTTGATGTTTTTATGCAACCTACCTCATCACCTCCACTTACGCCATCAGTACAGATCAGGTGCTGATCAATTTTCATTTATTTATTTATTGTGTTGTTGCGCCGTGTATTTTTGGGGGTCTAGAATGGATAAATTCATCATGGAAAACTGAATAAATTTTTCCCATAAAAATTAATATGGGAAAAATTTATTCAGTTTTCGAACAACCTTCTGAAATAGATTAATTTCTAAAACTGAGATTCCACTATACTTGGTTATTATTTGACAAAAAATTTCAACTTTGCTCTTGAATTTCACTATATAATACAACCAAGTTTAATTAAGTTATATATTTTTACCTGCACAAGTTTACCAGCAAAACATGGTACGACTTCTGCCACAGTTGTATTGAAGGTGAGAAGACTAACAAAATCATTATTGTTCAGAGTGTCCAATATTCTGAAGACAATTTGGTTTGCTGCTTCCTGGCTGTTTCCCTCCATGGAGCCTGATCTGTCCACTAAGATAACTATATCTTTCGAATTAGTAGCTGCTTGAGTATACCATGAACGAATTCGGCAATCATACAAGTCTATAGGTGATTCATCCCATTTCATCGCTGAAATGTATTATCACAAAAGTTCAAGTCACTATCATAAATGTAAGTTATGAAAACTATAAATTGAGATTTTACCAAATAAGAAAGTATTTAATATTTCCAATAGACTGCCGTCAGTTCACATGTTTAGTTGAGGTCGACTATAAGCTGGCCTTAAGGTTAGCAACATTTTTTTAGTGATGTATGAAGTAAAATTTTCAAAATGTCTGCCTTTCTGATGTTTGTCAAGATAAATATTTTAAAAATAATCACTGATAATCGAAGCTTCATTGCAATTAATCACTCTGGTATCTGAGAATTTAAGGGGGGAAATGCACAACAGGGGGAATATAGCAATGGTTAAGACATTCATGCTTTTGTCTGAAGCTCAGGGAAATATAAAAATTCAACCACCAAAGAAATTATTTACAAACAGTGCATATGAAGACATTTCAATAATGGAAGTAGCAAGGGATTTTATCCACAGTAGGATGCTCCTGATCCCTCATAGTGTAGTGTAAGACAATGAGGGGTCAGGGGCATCCTTCTGTGTACCTTAAAATTTTTCTCCAAGAAGAAATAGAGTAAAAGTACGTTAAATAAAACAATCATTTGAATTTTTGACCATTTTCTAGGTTCCGAAATCGACTTTTCTTAATAAATTCTACTGATAATTCGAAAAACCGCATATTTCGTAATTTGTCATGTTATTAAGTGTGGGGAAGCCCACCTATAAAACAAGGAAACCATGTAAACACGATATGATTTATTTTTTTGTGTAACTGCTATTTTTAACCTTTCTATAAATTAGCAAACTTTCTCTCACGAAATTTCAATTCTGAGATGAAATTCATGTAGCGTGCGTGAACTTTTAATTATTATACATATACTATATTGTAGATAAGGTTTTGAAAACCCTTTTCATATAAATGATTACGTATTTTTTTATTTCACCTTTAATAATTGCACAACTGTGAATATTTCTTCGTCAAAAAACATTGAGTCGTAGTTTATAATACCATAATTAAATGCGCGCCAAATCAAAACCAGTGACGTCGTATTTTATTACGCGTGAAAAAAATAATCAATTTAATCGGCGTAAAAAGTACGATCATGTCAAAAATCAAATACGTGACAATTATATTGTTTTTCAATTCGTACACGTTATGTGATTTTATTTATTTATTTTACTATTAAATATGTCGACAAAGCTTTATTTTACTCACATAATTTTTATAAAAAAAATTACCACGATATTTCCAGTCGTTGGAAGTGACGCGCAAATTCAAATATTTGTTTTTGGCGATCGTCTAATTCTTAATTAGATGTTTCTGTGAAATTCTGTAATTCTCTTTTACTGTATGTCTTATGATAATTTTTCTTAACTATAAAATAAACGTATTAATTTATATAACACAATTACCTGGAAAATGTCTCATAAAGCCAACTGAATTACAAAAATATTGCCAGGAAAGAGAAGGATCTTCCTTGTAGTTTTCAATAAATGTGCGATCTAGTTCTTCTGACCACCAAATACCGTCTATGACATCTTTGGCTATAAATAAAAATATATATTTAAAAAATAAAAATTAAGATAAATATTTCTGTTACCAGATAAGAAAAAAAACTCAGACCACAATATTCTAAAGCAGTGTTTCTTAACCGCATTGAAATAATCGCCCCCTTTACCACGGTAAAATTATCCAGCGCCCCCCCCCCCCCCCCCCGTATGTATTTTATGCAATCGATTCCCTACTATAAATAAAAAAAATAAGAGAAATAAAACACGTGATTATTTTTATAAACATTATGTATTTATTGCCTTTTTTCATTGCTATGATGGGTAATTTTACTTCTTTCCACAGAAGAGGGTATTGATGGCGAAAACGAACCCAAAAAGCATCATAATCACATTGATTGAATATTATTTTAGCCTCAGTCATTTTGTAGCTCAATAAACTGCTCTTTTAAATTTTGCCTGACACTTTCTATGTCTGATAAAAATGGATTAATTAACCAAGCTGGTATTACAAGTTCCTGCAAGTCTTTGAATCTTATTTTTGTATTTCGACATAACGCCTACTGGAACTCCTGCAGCGCCCCCTAAATTCTAAAAATTTATAAACGCCCCCCCAGACCTCTAAAACGCCCACAAGGGGGCGCTGGCGCCCCCGTTAAGAATCACTGTTCTAAAGCTATCCTATCATATTATAGTAGTAACTATCCAGGGTGAAACTCTTATATACTCGTAACTAAATAACCCCAGCTTACAGTTAACAGTTTATTTTGTTACTTATTTATTTTTCAACAATTAATCTAAAACTCAGACCACAATATTCTAAAGCTATCATATTATAGTAGTAACTATCCAGGGTGAAATTCTCATGTACTCGTAACTAAATAACCCCAGCTTACAGTTAACAGTTTATTTTGTTACTTATTTATTTTTCAACAATTAATCTAAAACGAAAAATAGCTTTAGAATTTTGAAAATTATGACGTTTCATTTTCGAATTTGATTTAAAATATATACCTTTTTTTAATATCAGTAATGTACTGTATTACATTTTCGTTATATACTGTACAGCCTGGTAGGCTTATTGCTGTGTGGCAATTTCTTCCAACTAACCAGGAAGATATTATTAAGGAATTTAGTGAAAACCAAAACGACACCCTTTTTTAAAAAAAAATGTAGGTTTTATGGATCCATTAATTAAAAAAAAAACGTGTAGTAAATCACTAGAACCGTGTTTGCTAACGGACAAGCCAAGGAATTTACCTAAGGGTACCAAGCCAAATGGGCTGCTCAAAGATTCATAAATACACTTTTGTATGTCCAGCCATACTTTTCTCAATCATTCTGTACTTTCGCTCATGCTTATTCTTGCATTTTAAATTAATTTTGTCAGTTTTTCGTCACCCACCCGTTCAACATGTTCAAATCACGTCGAAGTACTCTTTTTCCCCCTACTTAACACATATTTTTAGTATTAATGCCTAGATCTCAATATATTCATTCACGTCTTCAGTTCTGCCAAAACCTCTTGATGTTATCTGCAAAAATTAAAAATTCGAATCCCTCAAAATATGAGGAAATTTATTTTATCAATAATATGAATAATACTGGTTCCACATGTGACCCCTGAGGCATACCACTTGTTAGATAGAATTTCTTAGAAATCCCACCAATAATGTTTACTACAAGGCTCCTCCAAAAGAAATAAGACCTTTCAGCAAGTTGTCCTAAATTCCACAAAAAAATTATGGTTAAATGCCTTACTGAAGTATTTATATAAAATATCAACCCAAGCATTCAGAGCTCATCAAATTTAATTATAATAATTTCTTGATACTTTCTTGTCGGGTAGAAGGCCATGCTAACGATGCACAATCGAGTCCTGCCAATGAATTTTAGTTATAGTTTAAAACAAACAGAACAGACAATAGTTTATTATGGTATGATTATCCCCACACTCGTACTTTGACTTCAATTTATGGTATACATATCAAGCGACTAAGCAAAATGTAACAAAAACATTACTTTACAGCTACTCTTAGAATAAAGTGAGCTACTTGCAACGCATTATACAACATTGTCCTTAGGCAACCAAAAATACTAGTTTGATTCAGCCTTTAGACTGAATTCTCACTTATCTACGGTCATACCACGAGCTGCCTTAGAGGCGGCTGTGATCTGACCGTAGCATGTCCGTGGTATACAGGGTTTTTATGTAGAAAAAAATGGTTTATAAATTTAGATTGTTAAGTTGTCTGCCTCCCTTTCAACAACTGGTGGATCTTTTGAGTACTGAAGTGTCAAATACTCGATATGAACGCGGTCAACTTAAAATCCGTAGCCCAGTTGGTAAGACGCCTGTTTCCCAGCCCGGATGTTGCGGATTCAAATCCCGCTGGGAACAATTTTTTTTAAAAGGATTCCAGTCTAGTTTTCACTTAAGGCCTCATTAACATCTTTCTAGTTGGTTAGAAAAGATTGTCACATGGCAATAAGTCCGCCAAGTTGTATTGTATACAACGAAAGTGTAATACAATACAATCTCGGCTTAATCTTCGCTGGCAAACAATACTCATTTTAATAGTAGTCATTTAACATAATATTAAATTTAATTTTTATTTATTTTAAAAAATTCTTGGAAATAGCTCTTACTGTTATATGAGCGTAGATTAAGCACAGCCATTGCTTGTCCTTAGCACTTTAATGTGGTTTGCCTTTAAAATATTGATATCAAAACATTTAATAATATGTACTTTACCTTTTTCATACACATCGACAGGAACATGTACACTACTGAAGTTGGTATTTACTTCATATTTAAAGTGTTTATCATAAACCAGATCAACATTCTTCAAAACAGGTGGTGGAGGCTTCTCATCATCTAAGGGTGTTATGTATTTAGGTGTAATGTTAACATCAAGACCAACTATTCTTTTACTGCTGGTGAAATCATAACCAGGTGGCATACCCTCCAAGGTGTTGTTTTCCACATCTAGCGCCCTCTTCTCTGCTTCATAGGCAATTTTTCTCACAGCTTTAACTTTGCTTTCCATCATATTGCCAATATTTTTTGCCATCTGGTTTATAATCTCTTTCCCGTCTCTTACTTCAATCTGTGCCGATTCAAAGCTCTACAAATAATGAAAAATAAGCAAAATATTTTGTATGTTTTAACACAGGATACTAAATATTTTATTCCAAGTTACTGTAGTTAGGTTTTAACACTAGAATACCTGCATGAAACAATAGGAAAACATAATCACCAATCGATTTAAGAGGGGGTGAAAGCAGTGCAGTGACATTAATAAGTACTAATTAATATGTGGCATTTTTTATTTCGCTTTAAAAATGTATTTCTGCATCTAGTGGTAAAATCAATGAATAAGTAAGTATTTTTTTTTCTATGACATCACGTTTAATATAAATATACTCGTTATATACACATATAGGGCGTCCGAAAAAATATCCACACCATTCCGTTTATTTGAACTCGATGCAAGAATTTTTCGTACAACGCATTCGTGAGAAGTTAAAGGATGAGAAGGGGTTTTATTTCCAGCAATATGGTCCACCTCACCACTACTATCTTGATGAAAAATTGCCGAATAGATGGTTTAGACGTAGAGGAAGTGTATCGGATGTATGTGTATGCGTCACATAGATTGAAACATATTATACGAGTATTATTATAAAATCATTAATTGTTGTTTTGTATAAAACTTCCCTTTGTGTGGTCCTCGCATTATCGCTACATTACGAGTATGATGGGATGGCCCCTACGCGCAATAACCGCGTGACAAGCATTGAGCTAGCAAAGGGTGACGGCGTAAGCGGTTGAATCGATGTGGTTGCGACATGCGATGGACTTAACATATAGGACGTAAACTGGGCAATATATATTCATCAAAGATAAAATTAATGGTATAAATTCGGTAACAGTTAATGACTTAAGAGCAGCTATTGAAAGATAATGCGCATAAATACCAAAAAATCTTATTCGTGATATTTTCGATTCCACGTTATTAAAAATGTATGGATCAGAATGAACATCAATATGTGCATTTGGTGATAACTAAAAAATCTACATCTGTCTTCTTTAATCCGTAGTTTTATTATCAGGTATATCTTAATAAATACTGAACTATTAATAATTTAGATTTTGTATATGCGCTTATCATTTAATTGAACTTAACTTTTCGAAATATAATATTTATGTTAATATCAAAAGTCGAAAAAAAAACACTTTTCCGAAAGCATATTCAGTAGTATTGAAAAGATCGTTCAAAAAATATATTGAAAATCTACAGGTGACTTATTTATAAAAGTATCATTCTATGACCTTTTTTATATCCTTAGGCTGGAAACTTTTGTACCTTTCTGCGTACTATACTAGAGAAAACGTAGCATGGTCCCTGTGACAGTTCACAAATTTGCCCCAATACAGCCTTGTAACGACGTTCAGTAATTTTAATTATTTTATCAACTTTAATATAAGCTTCGATTCTAATACGAGGCATATCCAGAAAGTAAGTGTACTGAATTTTTGTAGGTTGCAATTTTTTTTATTTAAACAAAAAAATTACGTGGTTACCGTAGTACATATGTAAGCTATTTTTCGACATAGTCGCCATTTCTCTCAATGCAGGTGGTGAAGCGGGGTTTCAACTTTTTGATGCCTTCCTCGAAGTAGTTTCCCGCCAACCCCTCCGTCCACTTCTCCACCTCCTTTACCTCCTCGTCGGTTGAAAACCTTTTTCCACCCATGTGCAGCTTCAGGGAGGTAAAGAGATAGTAATCTGAAGGTGCTAGGTCAGAGGAATGCGCGGGATGGTTCAGGACATCCCATTTAAACGAGGCGAGCAGTTCCTTCGTGGCGTTGGCCGTGTGTGGTCTGGCATTGTTGTGCAGTAGGCAGACTCCCTTTGCCAGCATGCCTCTCCTCTTGTTCTGAATCGCCCTCCGCAATTTTTTTAGGGTCTCACAGTATCTTGCAGAGTTGATGGTCTCCCCTTGAGGCATATATTCAATTAAAATTATGCCTTGACAGTCCCAAAACACGGATGCCATGATTTTCTTGGCTGAAATTGTGGTTTTGAACTTTTTGGCGGAGGGTGAAGAGGTGTGACGTGACCGTTTTTAAACTCGCGACACCACTTGTACACACTCGTACGATTCATAGCTTTATCACCATATGCAGTTTTCACCTCATTATAAACCTCAACCGGAGGTTTTCCCTTCCAAACGAGATAACGGATGACGCCGCGTATTTCGCACTTGGCGGGAGATTGGATTGACATTTTTCACGAAACGTGTTGTCGCGTCGACACTTCTCAACGTACTGACCTCGAACCGGTCTCGTTGCGGAGGGGAAGGGTCAGTCTACACGGAAGTGTAGCCAACATGTCGAAATTAAAATCCATCCGGTCGTGAGAGCTTCAGTACACTTACTTTCTGGATACGCATAGTAAATAGCAAGTTATTTAGGTAAATACATTACATTAAACGAACAATAATTACAAATTAATACATCTTGTTACAAATAAGCAAAAATATGTCAGTTTATGAAAATCAAGTAATATTTGGCGACGTTCGTCAAAAGTCACTACGTTAGTCAGCATTGGCTAGGGATGGGGTATACGATAATTGGATTATCGATTTTTTTTATACCTAAGATTAAATGTTCGTAATTTGTATTGATTCGTAGTGGATCTTGGCCTATTTAAAGATATATGCAAATCATACAATACATTAGAAAGTCAGTATAATGAAAATAAGGAATTAAAACGTCAGTTTAGAGAAAAACAATTTTTCGATTTATAAAAAAACGATTTGATTTGTATAAGAATCATTTTACCCCCTCCCTTTGAGACATGACATTTCAAATGTCACAGGGACCATCCTACATTGTCTCTAGTATAGAATCACTAAAAATACTCACTTTATGGACTTTCTTTCTTCTCGTTATGTACTCTCCAGCATGATGTAGTTCAGAGCCTAATTTATCTGCCCATGATTTGACACTAGAATAAAACAGTTTATTTATTTATTTATTTTACACTACGTATTCTATGTTTGGAAAAGTTCATTGACTAATCGAAATATTTTCTAGCTCTTCAGGCAAAAGTATCTTAAATCCATCCAACACTCTTTTATTCATTTATTTAAACACTTCACTGTACAATTTACCAAAGAGTTATATTTTCCAAATATCCAGAAAATTGTTGAAACAATATTGTTTTTAGTATTGGAACTTTTTTTATGTTAGCCCCTCGCATCGCATCACGACGGTAGTGGAAAGGTGTGCGTCATCTTGCTGGAAATAAAGGTCCTTCACATCTCTAAACTCCTCATGAATACGTGATATGACGAATTCATTCAGCAAGTTTATGTGAACGGCACGATGTGAAAGCGTGTATACATTATTTTGGGACATCCTATATATTTTCAAAATAATATATAAACATAGTCATACTATTGATAATTGAAAAATTTATCGTCATCGCGTTTAAAAAGGGAATTTCGATACAAATGGACATTCTGTGTTATACATCCGGTGTACAAAAGTATAATATTTCAGTGAAACTGTACGTACATTTCAGTGAAAAATTCAAGGCTTATTATTTTATCAATAAACCTTAAATTTATTAAAATGGTAGCATATCATTTAGTTTTTTTTGATAAAGACTAAACAAAACTAAGAACCAACCTTGACGTGGTTCAAAAAGCGAATTAAAAAACATCACATCTACCTTCAGTAACAGCGTGCTTTTCCTTATTTCCAGCTTTCCACTTTCTTTCTCCTGACCATCAATAAACTTGTTCTATTTGTATGTTTTTTAAATTTTTGTTACATGTTTTTGTTACTTTTGTACTGCTTAGTTTTTTTTCTCCACAGTAAAGAATGTAAACCTCACAGTTTTCACTCAAAACTTTGTAAAAAAAAATTGTATCATAGGTTGGATGAGATTGCCACTTGGTTATAAAATCGCCATATCGTGCACTACACAATTAAGTTTTAAATAAATTAAATCCTGTTTTGAATAAATATATCAATTTTAAATAATTAAAATGGAAACGGCAATACTTGAATAAAAAAAACATCAAATAAAATTATTTGAATATTAAAAGGAACCCGTTGGAATCCAGATTTTACCAAAATGGTTCCAGTCTGGTTTTCACTGAAGATCTTCACTCAAGTACTATATTATACTTTCATTGTATACAAGCTGTACTATATTATACGTTCATTGTATACAAGCTGTACTGTATAAAATCAAAGTGTAATACGATATAATTTAAGAGGAAATTAAATCACAAGATGTAATATAAGAGGAAATTAGATCGCAAGATATAATATAAGAGGAAATTAGATAACAATATATAATATACGAGGAAATTAGATCACAAGATGTAATATAAGAGGAAATTAGATCACAAGATGTAATATAAGAGGAAATTAGATCGCAAGATATAATATAAGAGGAAATTAGATCGCAAGAAATGCAAGTGGACAAAATTTTCAACGATGAAATAAATCTTCGAGATAATAACTTTTTCATACTTACAGATCAAAATTGATTTCACCTTCATCACAAATAACATATGGTGAAAAAACATTTCCAATAAATATAAGATATATAGCAAATTTATTGATGTATTTTGCCATATTTATAATTTAATTACATTAGTTTAATGGCATATTCCCACGATTCTCAGAAAAACAATATCATATATAGTATTATATTAATATATTATTAAGCTCACGCAAGTATTCAGATTAGTGTGAAAATTTACAAGACAACCAAAGGCAATGGAATACACAGTGTATATTCAGCGTGACACGTCGAGATTAGATAGAGAACTGCATTTGCGCAAAACCGGGAGCTTTCGGGCATGCGCTGCATGTGTTGACTGCTTCTAGGGAGCTTTCGTCGTTTCTTTGTATTTTACCGCCTTTTCCGAATATCGATCGTATTTTAATTTTCTAATGAAACTTATTAGCTTTTGAAGGAGGGTTAATAACTCGCCAACAACTAGATACCTCTTTTTTTATCCTAACACCGTACGCTTTTTAATCAAGTGGTTAACATTTTTGTATACACGTCTCCCAAGTTTGACTCCCCGTAGAATTACTTATGAGATGATTTAACTTTCTAGCGTTATTTAGAAGAAAGCTTTGGATAACATATTCGTCAAATTATCACAAAATATGCGTATACAATATTTTATGGAGACCTATAAGCAAGGATGTGTGATATCACCTTGGTTGTTTAATTTATATGACAAATGAAAGTCAACAAACCCAGATCCATTGAAATTGTGTCCACATTAAATTATCTGTTGTTTTTTTTTTCATAAATAATATATTTATATTTCTTGTCATGTATAAATAAATATGTATACATAGATTCATGTATGCGCGATATAAAATGTAATGAGAGAGGTGCGTTGGTGCGCTGAACCGTAGAAATAATTCGCAATAATTAAATTATATATTCGCAAACATAACTTCCAAGAATGTTTAATATTTGTAGGTATAAATTAAATATGTATAAGAATACTGACAAATAGTACGAGTGTTTTTATTTAAGTGAAAATTAAAAAAAAATTAAATTAAATTTAAAAAAATATTCCTTTCAAATTGAAGTTTGCCAATACTACCGGAGCGATCTCCAATACGCACCGGACGGAAACGCAAATTCACATAGGACAGACAGAGACATACAGTAAACCGTGAGACAGCGATATTTCATATTCGCTCAACGTCTCGAGGTGCTCAGCGCGCCAGCGCACTTCGGGACCAGCCGCCGCTGGAGAGGTGTAAGAATGAATGAAATAAATGTATGTGGACTTCTGTATACAGATTATATGGTTATGTTTGCTGAAAATTAAGGCGATTTAAAATATATGATAAGTGAGCTGTATGAGAGATGACTAGTAAAAGGTTGAAAACGAATGTAGCGAAATCAAAATTTATAGTTATAGAAATAAGTGTAGTATAAAGTGTGCGCGATGTATGGGTTTACTTAGAAAAACTGGAACAGGTTAATGAGCTACGTTATCTAGGCAGTATTTTTACGGATTTAATTGGTGTTTTATTTTATATTTAAAGTTAAAAATGACATTGAAAGAAGGGTAACGGCAGGGAACAAGGTAAACGGAGCATTTAAAATTATATATAACAACTGCGCAAATATCAACAGCAGCAAAAATTAAAATACATAAGGGTGTGAGGATAAGAGTAAGATTAATGCTGTGGAGATGCTTGCACTAAGAAAAATTTGTGGAGTTTCAATATTTGAAAGAAGTTGTAATGAAGAAAATTAAAGATGAATGCATGGATAAAATGGATATTTTATGTAAGACGAAGAAAGGAGTTTTAAAATGGTTTGGAAATGTGGAGAGGACGAATGATGATAGTGTGGCGGTCGCACACGCGGTCAATGACCGATGAAATGACCTTTGCATTCCTTAGCAATGCAAAACAAACAAGTACTATACGAAGTCCACGCGCCGGCCATTCAACTCATAGCCAGCCGACGCGGAGCGAGAACGCACCACATCTGTCTCGCCAGTTCCGTAAATAAATTATCACCTACATACGACATTAATCGTTTTGTGGATGTAGAAACGAGACGGCGAGATATCTTGCTCGCATTCCCGCACACACGCGGAAATAGTATAAATACCTACGTTACCAATAAAATTTCTCTTTCCGCATTGCGATCGAAAACGTGTTTTATTTATCAACAAATCATCATCATCTCTCCCTCTTGGACACATATCTTAAAGTGGTGACCCCCGAATGCAAATTGAACGCAGATTTCGACTATAACGAATATAGACAACTCGATAACGACCGCACGATGTCAATACAAGACCAAGAACCCGCATCTGGAAACGCATCACCTCCACAGCATCTCGCTGGTATCGCACTAGCGATGCGAATTACGGCATTCTGGCGAGACAAACCACGCCTATGGTTCATCACCTTCGAAGCCGCCACCCAGGACCTCCACCGCAGCCAAGCCCAGCTGGCTCAGATGGTCCTCGCCCAGCTTGACAAACAGGACATCGAGCAGATCGCGGATCTACTCTACAGCCCGAGCACGAACCAATACCAAGACGTCAAAAACAGACTCATCTCCGTCTACGAAGAGAGCGACGCGAGACAGCTGCAAAGGCTGCTGTCAGAGATGGAGCTCGGCGACCAGCGCCCATCACAGCTGTTACGACGCATGCGGAACCACGCCCGCGAAATGATCCCAGATACAATACATCTGATGTGGATGAACTTGATGCCAGCTCATGTGAGGTCAGTCCTGGCGATCACCCATACGATCTCCAAGACTGCCTCCCTCGACGAACTCGCACTGCTGGCCGACAAGATGCTGGAGCAGACGTAGGAAGTAGCGACCACGAGCATCACTACGACCACGACGAGCATCGCACCCTCCGCCATCCCCGAAGCACCGGTAGCCCCGCAACCCTCCACGTCAGATGCCATCTGCAGCTTAATCGGCAGAATCGATCAACTACGCCTGCAAATGGCGGAAATAAAATCGCGGACTACCTCCAAAGAACATCAACATCAACAACCAACGTACTGCAGTCAAGCAAAAGTACGCAACACACGTCTCCACCCACCCTCTCCTGCCGCATCACCAATCTGCTATTACCACAGCAGATTTGGGAAGAGTGCCTTACGCTGCAGTTACCCGTGTACCTTTAGAAAAACAAAGGAAAACGGGAAACCAGCAAAGACGTTAGATGCGGCGGAACCCGACGTTTATGGAGCCACCAACCGCCTATTTGTCACTGACAAAAGGTCAGGAATGAGGTTCCTGGTCGACACCGGAGCGAACATCTCCGTAATACCGAGAGCGTCAGGTTACGCAAAGCCTCTTCCTTTCAGCCTGTACGCTGCGAACAACAAGGTTATCCGTACATACGGAGAAAAGACAATGGAGCTTGACCTAAATCTTAGAAGAGCATTCCGTTGGAAGTTCGTTATGGCAGCCGTCACGAGGCCGATACTCGGAGCAGACTTCCTCACGCAGCATAGACTCCTGGTCGACGTCGCCGGACGCCGCCTCATCGACCAAACAACCAACCTTTCCATCGAGGCGCCAATGCACAACTCTGCACAACCAACCATACGAACAATCGATATGGAGCAGAAGTACCATCGAATCCTCACAGAATTCCCTGACGTCACGAGACCATCACCGTTCAAGGAAGGTTCCAAACACCAAGTGGAGCATTACATCGAAACAACTGGTCCACCATTATATGCGAAAGCAAGGCAAATACCACCCCACCGCTATCAAGCAGTAAAAAAAGAATCCGAAGAGATGATGCTTCAAGGTATATGCCGCCCCAGCAAGAGCCCTTGGGCAAGCCCACTTGTTGTCGTACCAAAAAAGAACGGGGAACTACGAGTCTGCGGCGACTACAGACGACTAAATTCCGTCACAAAGCCCGACAGGTACCACGTACCATGAAAGATTTCACATACCAGCTCGCAGGAAAAAAATTCTTCAGCACACTCGACCTCAACCGAGCTTACCAACAGCTACCAGTCCTTGATAAACACGTCGAAAAGACAGCCATAATAACACCTTTCGGCTTATTTGAATTCCCTCGAATGTGCCCTGGATTGAAAAACGCAGGCCAAACTTTCCAACGATTTATACACCAAGTACTAACCGGCCTGGACTTCGCGTTTCCATTTATTGATGACGTCATTATCACATCAGGAAATGAAGTCCAGCACGAAGAACATATCCGGAAGATCCTACAGCGCTTCAGCGAGTATGGAATTACGATCAATCCCGCCAAATGCGCGCTTGGAAAGAGCAACGTGATCTTTCTCGGAAACAACGTTGACAAAGACGGAATCAAACCACCAGCCATGAAGATTAAAGCCATCGACGAATTCCCTAGGCCAACTAATATCGAGTCATTGCGCAGATTCCTCGGTATGGTTAACTATTACCGTGAATGCATTCCACAGGCCGCCTGCATTCAAGCGCCGCTACATGAATTTTTGCATAAATCAAAGAAAAGAGATAAAACCGAAATAAAGTGGACCGAGGAATCAACAACGGCATTCGAAAAATGCAAGAAATCCATACGCGACGCAGTTCTACTGAACCACCCTCAGAACGACGCCGCATTATCCCTTTTAACCGACGCATCGGACACAGGGATGGGGGCCGTCCTACAACAAAGAGTAAACAATATTTAGCGACCACTCGGATATTTCTCAAAGAAATTCAGCGCAGCTCAAAAAAACTACAGCACGTACGACAAAGAGCTAACGGCTATATACATGGCGGTGAAGTATTTCCGGAACTTCCACGAGGGAAGACAAATGATCATCTACACCGATCACAAACCACTCGTGTACGCATTCTCAAAAAAACCATCCGACAGCGAATCAGCCCGAAGAACTCGCTACATAACATTCATAAGCGAATTCACGACTGATATTCGGCACATCGACGGAGCAGAGAATATTCCCGCAGATACTCTGTCTCGAATCGAGACGCTCGTAGGGGCCGCTATATTGGATTACGAAAGTCTCGCCGATGCTCACCAAACAGACACAGACATAACAACATTACTAAATCGGCCAAATTTAAAGTTTGAAAAAATCGCACTACCCATTTCTAATAAAAAACTATACTGCGAAGTATCAACAGAGAATATGCGACCCTATCTACCGGCCGAATTCCGACTACAGGCGTACCGCGCTTTACATGAAATGAGCCACCCCGGGGTACGAAGCACGAGAAAAATGATGAGGAAACGATATTTCTGGCCATCGATGAATGCGGATATCGGAAGGTGGGCGAAACAATGCATACAATGCCAAAAATCGAAGATTCACTGCCATACAAATAGCGCCGTATCTTCGTATCCACTCTCACAACGATTCGAGAGCATGCACATAGACATAGTCGGACCTCTGCCTACATCTCGGAACGGCGAAAAATATTTGCTTACGATGATCGATAGAGCCGCACGATGGCCCGAGGCCGTTCCGCTCGTGGACATCACGGCGGAATCCATCACCCGCGCCGTATTGGAAGGTTGGATATCCCGCTTCGGATGCCCTACGACTCTCACCAGCGACCAAGGAAGGCAATTCGAGAGTAACCTATTCTCCGCCCTGATGAAACTGCTCGGAGTCGAGAAGAGAAGGACAACCCCATACCATCCACAAAGCAACGGCATTATATAGTAGAGCGATGGCACAGGTCAATGAAGACCGCACTCACAGCCCGTCTAGCGAATAACGGAAAGTGGATAGACGAGCTGCCTGTCATTCTCCTCGGACTCCGCGCCGCAGTCAGATCCGACACGGATGTCAGCGCCGCCGAACTGACATACGGAAGGAGCCTGCGACTCCCTGGTGACTTCTTCGCAGAAGCAACGTCGCATGAAAGGGCCATGGACAGTACATACGTTGAGCAGCTGCGCGACACTCTACGCAGCCTCCGCCCAGCACCCACAGAAGCCCACGGCAGCGGAAGAAAAACCTTCGTCCACAAAGACCTCCAGACCTGCAGCCACGTGTTCCTGCGCAACGACGCCGTAAGGAAGCCGCTCCAACCGCCATACGACGGACCCTATGCCGTGCTTGGAAGACAAAACAAGGTGTTCACGTTGCAGCTGCCTGGACGAGTGGTCAACGCTTCAATGGACCGCCTTAAGCCCGTATACATCGCTAGTACTGAGGACGCAACGGAGACGACGGAGAGAATCCATCAGCCGGCCACTACACCCTGCTATACTACACGCAGGGGGGGAGTAGTAAAAGGACCCGTACGTTTCGCGTAGAGACGCACCATACGCTTCACTAGGAGAGGAGCACTGTGGCGGTCGCACACGCGGTCAATGACCGATGAAATGACCTTTGCATTCCTTAGCAATGCAAAACAAACAAGTACTATACGAAGTCCACGCGCCGGCCATTCAACTCATAGCCAGCCGACGCGGAGCGAGAACGCACCACATCTGTCTCGCCAGTTCCGTAAATAAATTATCACCTACATACGACATTAATCGTTTTGCGGATGTAGAAACGAGACGGCGAGATATCTTGCTCGCTTTCCCGCACACACGCGGGAATAGTATAAATACCTACGTTACCAATAAAATTTCTCTTTCCGCATTGCGATCGAAAACGTGTTTTATTTATCAACAAATCATCATCATCTCTCCCTCTAGGACACATATCCTAAAATAGAATAACTAAGCGAGTATACAAGTCTGAAGTACAAGGTGTGCGTGAAAGAGGTAGACCGAGGAAAACGTGACAGGATCAAATGGATCAGATTTTGAAAGAAGGTAAAATGAGAATTATGATTAATACAATGTAGAGGATGTGATGCATGAATGTAGAGGAGGCGAAAGTCGTGTGTTTAGGAAGGAAATTTTGGAAATCTGTTCTCTCTACCTACCCCGCAAAGGACACGGCGGGATAATATGTATGTTATGTATGTACTTTTGATGAATAATCCAATGCCAATCATTATGAGAACTCCCATTTCAAGCATGTATGATATTTCTCCGTTTGAAGGGTGTTAGGAAAGTTTATACGAGTAGTTTCTAATGAAATAAAGATTTGAAATTTACATTCTCATTTTTTATGTAAAAAACAGGCATCTTTTGGGTGACCTGGGTGTTCTCTATCTAAATAAAATCAGATACGGAGTGAGCCGCACCGCATATGATATGCACAATTGGGGCCTAGTAGAGTCGCCTTTCTGTAAATGTGGGGAAATCCAGACCACATCGTATACAGCTGCTCATTGTATGCGTTTTCTGGGAGCGTTCAGGAGCTGCACAGCCTAAGGCGCCCGTTACACGGTCAATCTGGATCGCAATCCGTGATCGCAATCAACGATCGCGGTCCAGATTGACCGTGGAAGAAGCGGATTGACGGTTGATCAATCAGATCGCAAAATATCCAGATATTTTGAAATCACGCTTGCGATCCGCTGCTCGCGATCGGGATTGTTCGTGTAAGGTCGTGTAAGATCGTGTCAGTCAACGCTTGCGCACCGATAGAGATGGACGTATGCTCTCCAAAAAAAAATTGTTTGAGATCGAATTATAGGAGAGAATTTAAAAAAATTACAAATTCAAGCTTCACTGATAGATGCAGGAGACATGATAGCAGAAAATTTAAGGTCTTCAATATTTCTGCCTGTAGCAAGATAACGCAATGTTACTGCTAATTTTTCTTCAGGCGTTATACTTTTTCTCATACAAGTATCTTGTTTAGATATAGTATGTATGGGGTTACCATTTCTAAGGCGCCCGTTACACGCTCAATCTGGATCGCAATCCGCGATCCAAATCGACGATCACGGATTGACGGATCGCGCGACTACATTACACGATCAATCCGATTTCCATCAGTCCACACGCCGCAGCCGCCGCGTCAACATCTTTCTCAACTCAAAATGGACGTAGATGAAGTAAAATCTGTTGTAGCCCTAGTTCTGGCCCTAACTTTGAAAAAGCGAGTTCGAAGGAAACATTGGGTTAAACAGTGGCTACGAATGAGATAATTGTATACCCATTTAAATCTACTAAAATAAATACGATTAACTGCTTAAAAAGATGAATATAAAAATTACTTCAGGATGAGTGGAAAATGTTTTGATGAGTTGTTAGAAATGATAACCCCCATACATATCTAAACAAGATACTTGTATGAGAAAAAGTAAAACACCTGAAGAAAAATTAGCAGTAATATTGCGTTATCTTGCTACAGGCAGAAATATTGAAGACCTTAAATTTTCTGCTGTCATGTCTCCTGCATCTATCAGTAAAGCTTGAATTTGTAATTTTTTTTTAATTCTCTCCTATAATTCGATCTCAGACAATGTTTTTCTCACGTCAACGGTTGATTGTGGCTTTATTTTATTTAAAATTCCCAATAACTTTTGATACCCTGCTTGCCGTTTGTATTTATTGGAATAATCTCTGTGCTGAGCATTCCAGAGCTCAGGGAGAGTTTCAAGTTCGTTAATAAAACTATCTTCTAAAGTAAGCAGGGTCGGTGAATCTGTTGGAATTACTGCCGCCGGCAGCGGCGTTAACGGTGGAGAGCATAAGTCCATCTCTATCGGTGCGCAAACGTTGACTGACGCGATCTTACACGACCTCACACGAACAATCCCGACCGCGAGCAGCGGATCGCAAGCGTGATTTCAAAATATCCCGATATTTTGCGATCTGATTGATCAATCCATCAATCCGCTCCTTACACGGTCAATCTGGACCGCGATCATTGATTGCGATCACGGATTGCGATCCAGATTGACCGTGTAACGGGCTCCTAACACCTGACGCTGTGACTTGGATAGAGAAGACACATTGCGTGTGAGGGGCAAACGCAGAAGAAGAAAAATATTCATATTTGTTTAATGTGGTACTACGACCTCCGTAGCCTAGTTGATAAGACGCTTGTCTCACCGTTATAGTAAATAATTTTATGACAAAATATACGAACATCCATTTTTCATTACATTTAAAACATTTATTTTTATTTCTCGTCATTTCTTAACCATTGTTATGTATCTCAACTACTCTGCATGGTTTTTGTCATAATATTCGTCGAATGTGACATTTGAACACTCGCAATAATGGGCAATCATGACATGAGCACCAACCTATAAAAGGCTTAACATTTTATTTGCTTGTGTTTTTGTTTTCTATAAATATCGTGTATTTGAAAGTCTCCGATGTCCTTGAGGTCGGGCTCGCCCTACATTAGTGGGGTGTATCTCGGCCGGGGGAATATTTGTGGGATGAGCCCGGACATTTTAATGTCTTCTCTCTTAAATTTATTTTTCTGCCATCTATTTATTTTCTGTTTTTTTTTCTCTTCTTCTTATTCTACATGTGCAAGGGTGTGGGCTGAAAAATATCTGGTGTCCCTGTGGCTGGGCTCGCCCTATATTGGTGGGGTGTTGTTAGATGAGCCCAGACCTTTTGATAGCTTCTGTCTTTAATGTATTCTCTGCAATTTATGTGTTCTTAAGTATATTTAAATGTATTATGTACATACTATGTTGCTGTCAATAAACCTATATTTATTTATTTCCCTTCGTATAATTTTTTTACTCTCGAACTATCTCAAGATTTACACACATAATGTCACACTAGTCTGAATACTTGCGTGAGCTTAATAATATATTAATATAATACTATATATGATATTGTTTTTCTGAGAATCGTGGGAATATGCCATTAAACTAATGTAATTAAATTATAAATATGGCAAAATACATTAATAAATTTGCTACAAACCTTATATTTATTGGAAATGTTTTTTCACCATATGTTATTTGTGATGAAGGTGAAATCAATTTTAATCTGTAAGTATGAAAAAGTTATTATCTCGAAGTTTTATTTCATCGCTGAAGATTTTGTCCACTTGCATTTATTGCGATCTAGTTTCCTCTTATATTACATCTTGTGATCTAATTTCCTCTTATATTATATCGTATTACACTTTGATTTTATACAGTACAGCTTGTATACAATGAAAGTATAATATAGTACTTGAGTGAAGATCTTCAGTGAAAACCAGACTGGAACCATTTTGGTAAAATCTGGATTCCAACGGGTTCCTTTTAATATTCAAATAATTTTATTTGATGTTTTTTTTTATTCAAGTATTGCCGTTTCCATTTTAATTATTTAAAATTGATATATTTAATCAAAACAAGATTTCATTTATTTAAAACTTAATTGTATAGTGCACGATATGGCGATTTCATTGCCAAGTGGCAATCTCTCCCAACCTATGATACAATTTTTTTTTTACAAAGTTTTGAGTGAAAACTGTGAGGTTTACATTCTTTACTGTGGAGAAAAAAAACTAAGTAGTACAAAAGTAACAAAAACATGTAACAAAAATTGAAAAAACATACAAATAGAACAAGTTTATTGATGGTCAGGAGAAAGAAAGTGGAAAGCTGGAAAGAAAGGATCCCACAAATATTCCGGAAATGTGGAAAGTAGGAATGGGCAGAAGGAACAGTGGTCAGGCACCTATCGGATGGAGTAACCAGGGGAAAAGCAACGGACTGTGCATTTCATGGAATGCTATATAGGACAAGAGATTGCTTGTACTGGAGAGGGATGGTTGACGACCATGATGATTCCATTGATAACCATTCTTCTCGGTCATTTTCTCAGAACTGATGGAATGACCAAGAAGAAAACTTGCTAGATTTCAAATAATGATTACAAATTTAAAATTTATCTGCTTTTTTAAATCTTACTATATTGTAATTTATAATACAATATGAGGCTAATGTGATAGCCTCTAGGATTGACAAGAAGCAAAATATATCAAGACTTGCATAAATTGCATATAAAGGAGCTACAGCCTTGGCTACAAACCAAAATAAGTCTTGGCTACTTGTAAGATCCATCACCACTTGTGTGCAGCATCTATTCTACAGTTCATCCCCCCCAGGGCACAACAGCCTGCATCCAAACCATTCTAATATTGGTCTGTTATTTAAATCTTAATATTGGTCTGTTATTTAAATAATTGTAAGTTATTTACGAAGTATACATACCAGACAAACATAAAAGGGCTAAAAATAGCCCAAAGAAGTTGTGATTCATAATTGCAAACTTACACGCAGTTCAAACTAAAGAGATGTGTTCTCCGTGTATTCAATTGCAAGTCTATAATCTATCTGATCAAAGCATACATTATTTGTTATAATAACAAATCAAAAAACATATTACATAAAGAATACAGTAGTTGATAATACAGAACAGTAGTGTCACAATTTAATGTCGTGAACTGAGAATGTACTAGGGCCAATTTAATCTCATGGAACCGAATTATACTGATCAGTCACACATCTTGCAATTTCTATTAGTGTATTCCTTTGTGAGTATATAAAATCACAAAAGACAAGTGTACACAAAAAGTTTAGAGAAAAAATATTTATAGTTCCTAGACATTATGTTGCTTAATGTTTGAGCTTAAGGCAAGTATAATTTTTGACTTAGGCCAATCTTATTTTTTCTTGTACTATGCATTATTTAACGTAATTGTTTTAAAGCAACCTTCCTTAAATATCTCAAAACAGGGTTTGATACTATTTTCAAGTATACATGCATATAAGTATTTTCATAGAATTAACTAAACTTCTCATTGTGTTGACCAAAAGATCAGAGCATATTTCTGTCTTCAAATTCTACCTATCAAATATTTTGTCATTTCTATGGTATTTCAAATAGCAATTTCATTACTTGGCGAGAAAAACAACTTAATCACAACAAATTAAAAAATCCTTGCCAATCGCAGTAGATAACTTATTTCTGTTTTAACAATAACTCTTAAACTTGAAGATCGAAAACTTATCCAACTTTGAGGTTTTCGCGAAAAATAATGATCTTTTATCTACCCGATGACGATTTGTCTTAATTTTCGTAAATTATTATTATCTCTCCACATAGTTTCCGAAAAGGTTATTTTGGCATGGATCCTCAGTCATTGTGATATTCCTGGAAATTAAAAATTTGCTAAATTGTGCTTAGAATCTGCAATAAACTCACAGATAATTTACATAATTCCTTCATGTGATCTTTTTTCCCTATCCTAAGACAGGTTTTCCAACTGGTCCAATGAATGGGAGATAAGTTCAAAACTCAAAGGAAAATTTTATTGTAATATTCAAACATCTATTAAAATACATCTGTGATATTACGAATTCCTAGTTACTTTATATAAATGCGGTACGAAGAAGAACTTGAGTCCTCTAATTCTTTCTGCAGTTCTCATGAATTTTCATAATTTTTGTTTTTCATTTTCAAATTTGAATCTTCCACTACCATTTAATATTTTTACTCTTTTCGTGTATTCCAATCCGTAAATTACTATTATAATTTTTAAGATTTCACAATCTAAAGCTATAATAATATTTTATCTTTGATAAAATACTTGATTGTAATATTTTAGTTACATTGTTTATATATTGATTTGAGTTATACTTATGTGTATATTTTAATTTAATCCCTTAATATAAGAGTACATTTGTTTAATGCCTAATTTTTATTATTTCGTGTTATATGTGAAAATAATTCATTTATTTTTATTTCCTGGTGTTTAAATTGCCAAACTTATTTTTGTTATATTTATTTACAGTGGCCAAGGAACACTTTCGATGGGTGAACAGCAAAATAACAACAAGGAAGAAAAATTCTCCATGATCAATAAATAAAATTTCATATTTCTAGACATAAAATGTTTCAATCAAGCCATAATGTAATATAAATGTCTTTATGAGATAAGCCTTTTATTTTGTTAAATAGATTATTATTGGTGTGAAGTGGGAATTTTCAGTGAATATATCAAGAATGAAGGACCATAGGTGGGCATACATGGTGCTCCAATGATATACATAACATATATGGTGACAAATGACTGCAAAGGAGACAAATGGTTTTTTGAAAAAGTTTAGCAATCTGATATAGCAACAGCATGGTAAAGACAAAAGTGAGTAGCGAAAACTGAGAATAATAATTGGAATCATGTAAATATATGAAAATAAAGTAAAACTAGATCATAACGAGACCCTCGAAACCATCAAAATGAGCTTATTGTAACCAATGTTTGCTGTAACCGAATTGATATTATATATTTTGTAATACTTCCAACTTGTTTCCGTTTTTTTCTATTTAAACCTTGAAAATTTACCCACAAAATAGGAAGACTAGTTTTGACAAGTTCACAAATATTTCTTGCTCCTGATATTTTTCTAAAGACGTTTATAAAAGCTTATAAATTTTTACAAACTTTTTTGACAGTTTTTCAATTATTTAAATTAACAATCTTCACTTTTAACCGAATCATTCAAGTTTATTATACCAAAAAAGTATTTTTGGGGAATGGTTTTACGCATTCTATTGTTGCTGAAAATAAACTTTTAGTTATTCTTTTCAATAAAACTTGTCATTTTTGAAAATATTATTGCACCTAAAAAACCATAATTGACTCGGTAATTGAACACAAAATAAGATTTAATGAAGTCATAAAGTTAAATTTGAACTGGTGTCACTATTGATATATAAAAAAATTATACATTTACTTTACATCAAACGAAATTTTGAGAAAGATCAAATTTACTGCATATTTCAAGTAAATTTTTTTTTTTTTCAGTCTTTTGCTACTTTGTACAAGTTTAAAACTAATTGAATTATTTGCGAGTTCTTTTATATGTAAAAAAAGAAAATTAATAATTCAAATACGCTCAGTTACACCACTGAACAATTTCCTTGACCCCAGTGTGTATTTTTATGTTTAATTTTAATTGAGTTGAGACTTTTTCATAGTAAAATCATCGTAAACAAGGGCAACAGGGTCGCGGTGATAGTAGAATTATAATCAAACCAATTAAAATAAGTTATACTTATTTGGTTAATGTTATATAATGTGGTGCAGGGGCTCTCAACCAAAAACGTTTTATACAAATAGCTTACAATGTACATATTTATAATTAGAGTATAAACAAAGGACAGCATGTACTCAGTCAAAGATCTGATATTGCGATCCCGACGCCTTACTCAATGTCCCAGACCGGCAAAACCACTATCTGCTAACAAGCTCATATAGCACACAAACATTATACTCGTACTTATTCAACGTCCCAGACCGGCAAAACCACTATCTGTTAACAAGCTCATGTAGCACACAAACATTATACTCGTACTTACTCAATGTCCCAGACCGGCAAAACCACTATCTGCTAACAGGCTCATATAGCACACAAACATTATACTCGTACTTACTCAACGTCCCAGACCGGCAAAATCACTATCTGCTAACAGGCTCATATAGCACACAAACATTATACTCCTACTTACTCAATGTCCCAGAACGGCAAAATCACTATCTGCTAACAAGCTCATATAGCACACAAACATTATACTCGTACTTTCCCCCCATCTAAACTGGAATTATGAGTAAGTGCTCGCTCTCAATATTCAGTCACAAAGATTTCACAATAAATCAATTTTATACATTCATGTACACATTCACATTATGCCTTTGATTTTATAAAAGGCAAAAGTATTTTTATGTAATTAATTATTCATAATATTTAATCAACATTACGAGGTACATGGCCTCACGGTAACGCACTGGACTTCCGTGCAGAAGGTCATCGGTTCGAACCCCGCGCTGTGCTATTCCCCTCGAATGACACAGACACTTTTTCCCCTAAGGATGCCTATGTGACATATAAAAATTTAAGTATATTAATATGTAACATATGGTATTGTATATGTATTTTATAGCATTTATATATGTCCCAAATCCTATCCTTTCCTCTCTACAAAGTTTTTTACACCACCATCAAATATCCAAAATAAACAACACAAGTCCGTTTCACAATATCAGATGAAGGAGTAAGGTGTCCTCTCTCTCTCCCTTTGAATAATGGCCGTGAACTCCTATATAGTAAGGTGTCCTGAAATCGGCCTTCAGTCTTCTCGGTGGACAAACACACTGAAATCTTTGCCGATACGCTGGCCCTCACCTTCATCCCAAATATGGACCTTATCAACCCAAGGCACTCTACCTCAGTTGACAAAAAGGTGCGAAAATTGTCACCTGATGACCTCCTCCGACTTCGGATTTCTTCACTCCACAAGAAATCTAAAAAATTATTTAAAATCTACGAAAGAAATACTTTAATCAACTTCACCCTAAGGAAACTCCCCAACAAAGCCACCTGCGCTATAACGTCAAGATTCAACGCCTGTTACAGGCATAGGTTTTCCCCTTCTGTTCTCAAATGTGCAGACGTTATGATGCTTCCAAAACCGGGTAAAAAATTAAAACATACTGAAAATCACCACCAGATTAGCTTATTGCCTACACTAGATAAAATGCTCTAAAAACTTATCCTCGATCGCCTATCATGCGAGATAGCCTCACTCAACATAATTCCAGACACGCAACACGGTTTTCAACCCCGACACTAACATCCCATCAACTTCTTTTGTGTCGTAGAACATATAGTTACAGGTTTTAATAAAAAAAAAAAAACCAAACCATCCTCCTCTCGCTGGACGTAGTGAAATCATTTCCAGTAATTGTCAAATAGATCGATATTAGACATTATTAACCGCCCCATGCCTATGCACCTATTATACATACGCAATGCGCATGCCAACAGTCAACTACTGCTATAGTTCGGAAATTATAGGATGAGTCCTGTGACAGCTCACAAATTTGCCTCAATACAACCTTATGTAATTTACCTAAATAACTTGCTATTTATTAGAATTGAGGCCTATGTAACTCATATTCCGTACGCGGCGGCTAACAATAGCGGTCAGAAAAATACCCAACTCATATTTCATCCACCATAGGTACAAACGCAAAACAATGTATCGAGCATGATACAAATAATTACATAAAAATAACTGAAAACATTTTATTTTTACATGCTTTTGTGAAATCTACCCCGATTAAATTCACACTTGGAATGTAATTTTAAAAAAACCCTGCATATTTTAGGTATATCCATAGAAACAAAACTGAAGGTAGGGATGTTAAACTGGGTCATGCCAATTCACGCTTTGCTTATTTCTTTAAAAAAACATTTTTTTATATTTCACACTTTTTTTAACTTCCTATATTTTATACTTCATAATTTAAAATAATTTCAAAAATCTCTTATCAAATATTTAATGGTTGAATAATTTGAAAAGCCTTAAAACCCAATACGCCGCTGCTTGTTATTTATACTATAAATAATATTCCAGATTATCAGTGCCACATTTATATAGATGGCACACCTAGACAAGTAGCAACTTACTTCTCTCCCAACGTAATTATGAAAAACACTTACCCTTTCTGCCTCGGATGTCGTGCCTCACAACAAACCACTGCAATTTAGTATCCGTAAATGCATCTACGATATCATTGATGCTCATATTCCTTGTTATATATATGATTCTATTCATAATATGGGTAATGCGTTTAGTCTGCTTTGTTTTAGCGCAAATTTTCAATATATTTTTAATTGTTTCAATAATGAAAATCTTAGTTCTGCGGAATAGTTTGATAAATAATATAAAGTTTTGTGTGTGCATAAATAATATAAAGTAAATTTTTCATTAAACAGTTACTATTTTTTTATTGATTATTAATTTGCTAATCTGTAGCATAAACTAAAGGAACTCTAAATCATGCTTGTACATATTTGTATAATCTATTCATGGATTAAGGGTGGCAACTTTGGCTTCGCGCCCCTAGCAAATTCCTCGGGTTGCCTGTTAGGAAACGCAGCTCTGGAAACTATATTTGATATTTTCAGACCACGTTCTACCTGAATTTATTTAGTAGCACTTATATGTTTTTAAATTTAAAAACAAAATGTTTTTAAGATGATAAGTCAGGTATTCATTCTCATTGTTGATTGGTAAAAAATCTGAAATATGTTTACATTCATAACTTGCTATGATTTTAAATATAATAAAAACATAATATATCTTTCTTTTAGTTTTATTATTCAAATTCGATACAATATTATATCAAATATATAGTACTAATCGTCCTACTCTTGCAGCAGCTTTTTTTACCATTTCCAATTAGTTCTCCCATAATTAAGACATTTTTAGTTTTAGAATAGATTATAGAGAATATTGCGACAATGACTGTTGGGACTGAAGGAAATTCTTCTTATTTGTCTCTTTACAGAGTAGTCATGAACATTGGACTTGATAATGCGAGGAAATCAATCGTTCTACAGAAATTAATACAAAACGGGTGATGAATTATATAATGGCAATTAGTTAAAAGAATTGGAGAAGGAAATAATTTAACAAAAAATTTCCAACTGCCTCATTACAATTTGAATGTGCAACATCTCTGATCAAAGATTGTTCTGCATATTTACCAGTAGAATTTTGAAACCATAAAAACACTTGTTATGATATTATTAAATTGGTGACCCATAAATGGTCATAGAAATGTATGCACATCGAAGGCTCGAGGGGTGTATGTCATAAAAGCATCGCAAATTAAAAGGCGCTGGCACAGAATATGATCAAATGAAGACATAAATGTCCATATGGTCTTATCAGGTGGGAGAATATGACCAAAGAACACCGGAATTAAAAATTATAAAAGTGACAAAGTAATTAAGAATGAATGTGTCTTCTTGTTAATCTGTCACAGATCTGACTGATTTAATTTAATTTATTAAAAGTGATGAAATAGGGTCTAAATATACATTATTTTAAAGGGGCACAATATCAACATCAGCAGTAAATATTGCATTATCATCCTTCAGTACCAATTCCAATTTATCAATGATTCCATCTTCTACATCAATGACAGCTTTGGCTTTTATTATTCCTTTTATATTAACAATATCTTTTAATCCAATTTTCCCTGTGTCCATTTCCAAATATACTGCTGTGGTAAATAAACCATCCAGTTTACAGTCAATATCAACTTTACAATCAAACTTCAGTTTTGGTGATTCAGTAAAATCTGTGTTGCTAGATATGTTCATAACTATATTTGGATGAGACAAACTTTCATAACCAATTTGAAAACCTAGCATTGTCGGATAAGAATTAACGAATTTAGCTCTAAATCTGTTCTGAATCTCATTGAAGGTTTTGTTACCCTCTAAATATTTCATCCATGAATTTCCTTTTGGTACACTTGACATTATCATATCTAAAAAGGTACTACTAAATACTTCATTATTAAAAATTCTTAAATAAAAATTTGCAATGCTCGTTATTGGTAATATGTCTATTTTTTCATTTTCTTTCCCTGGAATAATATTATCAGAATCCTTCGGTGTCTCATTTTCTTTAGATTTATCTGAAATTATGAATATTTTCTTTGCCAATGACTCAATATCAATTATATCCAAATCGACAGTCAAAAAGTCATCTGTTTCAGTGTTATGAGTAAAATACTCCATTTTAATAGTATAAAGCTTGAGTGCATTATTTTCAAATCCATATAACTGATTTAATATTACATCGGAATTCAGTTCAGTCATATTGCTATAATTCTCGAAATACTTAAATGGCCTAACATAATCTTCATATTTTGTTATCATATCTTTGTCTTTCAATAATTGTTCAACATTATCCCTTATTTTGTCACTCATGTATTTACTTCTGCTGAGATGATCCCAAATGAATGATGTGACTAAAATAAAACATATTTATTTTAAATTTATATCAGAGTTAGTAAATATTTCCATGTATATATGTATATGTGTGTATGTATATTATGTATGTATGTTATGTATGTATGTATGTATGTATGTTATGTATGTATGTATGTATGCATTTATGTATATATGTATGTATGTATGTATGTATGTACGTATGTATGTATGAATGTATATATGTATGTATTTGTAGAAATTACCCATGTTTGTTTCCTCTGTGCGAACGAGAGAGATGATGCTTTCCATTGTGTTTAGGTCTCTGCATTTAATTGCTTTCATATAGGCTTGTATCCTAAAGTATGCCTGAAATTTTTGAAACAATTACTTCATTTGAGTTTATTATAAAAAATGTGGAGTCTTCTTAATTTTAAAACTACGTAGATAGTCGGAGTTTTTTACGTTTTATTAAATATTATCAATATACAAAAAATATTCTAAGGTCAAATATTTTAAGGGTAAATTCATGTAAAAGAAAACCTTTTAAAACATTCTTTAATACAAATTAATCCATATCATCAGCCCAGCTAAATAATGGAATTTTGGTGAGCGGCAGTTTATATCCAATAATTATATTTATCATCATGAATTTGCAGCCATCAAACAAAAGTTATACTAATACTCCTATTAACTGTATTTTAAAAAATGAAGATAAAAAAATGTAAATTGATACTGGAAAAACGCATATTTCTTACATTATTTAGCATTAAGAGTGCACTGGACTACCTGATAACCACCTTCTAAGTAACAAACAAATTATGACATAAGTAATGGGATTGTCACTTACTGGAGTTATCTTAGTCATCTACGGTATACATGGAGCAAAGATAAACTGCTAAGATTGTTTATGGTAGCTGAGTAAAACATAACAGAAATTACTTACAGAATTGCTAGATTCTTTCAATGGCTGAAGATAGTATTTAGCTGTTGTTTCGCAACGCATTTTTCTCAAAGCTTCCATCGCAGTAATTCTCATAATGGGTGACAAATCAGCATTCTACAAAAAAATCTACATTTTAGCTCTACAAAATCTTGAAAAAAATCCTGTAAAATCAATTTTGTCAAATCTGCTTTGAAAAAGTAGCATTTTTCTAACTCTTTTTTAGTCTACAACTTTCAAGTTATTCAAACAGCTAAATAAAAAAATATTAATGGCACTACTTTGAGAGGTACACCAAAGTGCATTACTTGTAAATATTTATTCAACACATTCACTGTCAACCTAATAGTAGGGAAGCACTCCTATGACCAAAATGTGAGTTTTAGCTATTCGTGATGTTTTTAGCAATGAGTGGGTATATCAGTTATTAGTGTTTTTTTAGCTATTAGTGTATACAAAACAATATAAATAATATTTAATGAAAAAAAAACATTTGAAGTTCCGTAATTGGCAAATTTCACAAAAAAAAACTAAATTAGGAAAATAAAACTATTAAAAACTTCATCAGTTGTTATGTCACAAGCTAAAATGCGTGTTAACGAGTGTTTCAATGGATATTCGAAATTTGATTCTTCATATCAACTATATATGGTAAAGTTATAAAACCTAAATAAAAAATACTTGCATTTGTCAAATTTTTGGTTTAATTTAAAAAAAAAAAAATTATGTACTCGTATTAATAATCTTTATTGGCCATTTTCATTCCTCTGTGTATTAATGTGTTATATATATATATATGTACATTTTTACCTTTAATTAGTATATAACCTGTTGAAATGTATGGTACTCAAAACATTTCAAATGGTACTCAAAACACTCAAAACAAATGATGAAGTATTGACAGAATAAAGAGGTTTCCTCAACATCTTTTAAAAAATCTTACCATTGTTCGTCAACAAATGGCATAAAGACTAAAAAAACGATCTTGTCTGCATTCAGAATAAAAACATTTAAATAATGTATAGAGATGAATCTATGGTATATAATGAGGAATGTTGCCTAGGCATAAAGTGAGCACTTAACTCAGCCTACAAAGGTGGTCATAAGCCCACAAAATACCAATTAAAATAGATACCGTCTCCTATATATCCAAAACAGAGAACAATGTTACTAAAGAGTCATCCAGGCCAAAAAATAAAAAATAAAAAATACTGTAAGGAAGCTGCTGATGGATCTCCAGGTAGATCTGATGTCAGAATATAATGTAGAAGTCTCTTCTGTATAATGTAGAAGTCTCTTGAACTGGTTTTTTACCTTCTTCTTAGTTGATGCTTTATTGGGAATACATATGGTGAAATGTATACTAATGTACGAGTATTTTGATTTCTCGTAATACAATTTTTATTTCCAATTAATATAATTATTTGATTATTAATTTAAGATTTGAAATATTTCATTTCTAAAACTTACATTAATATTTTCTACAATTTTGTCAAGGTGATTAGTGAGTCCTGTGTTTCCAATGGCTTTTAAAGACTTCTCATACAGCAATGGAGTTTTTTTCGGGTCCTCCTTAATTTTGTTATCCCAGAATTCTATGTAATACTGAATCACATCTTCTTTTTGACAGTTAGCTACTTCACGACAGAAATTCCTTACTAATGTAGATACAACCAAGTAGGATCTATCCATTATTGTTGAAATCTCTAGAAGAGGCTAAAAAAAAGTAAACAACCAATTATTTTAATATAATACTAGGCCAAATACTATGAATGGGAATATGGGAATGTTTAAAAAGTCAGAAATGTTCAAAATCTTCACAAAATCAAAAAGTGAGCAATCCCATTTCTTAAATCATAGTAAAAAGCTTTGTAAGTTGAGTGATTGACATTTTGAGTTTGATAGTGTGGGCACAACTGTAGCGGAGCCAGATCATATCCGCACCTTCAGGGAACTGTAAACATTGAGAATCCTCAGAACTGAGAGGACGGTGAAGAAGTGGTAATAATTAAAAATTAATAATTGGACTAACCGTGACAATGAATAATAAAGAAATATATTTTAATTTTTCAATTCAGCCCACCACAATAAAGAAATATATTTATTACTTTCAATATTTGTACGTGGCCCGGCTTTGAAAAAAGTTTAAGGATTGCTGGAGTAATCAATTTGCTGAAACCATTACTGATGTATTGTGCTCTAGCACAATAAAATTTTATTAGTGATTTTGACAATTTTTAGACACTAAAATTAAAGGATTATTATTATTAAATGGGCATGGCACAGATTATATTGTAACAAATACAAATAATTTATATACCATATATCCCTAAAAAGATATTAAAAGAACCGTGGGTGTAGGAACTTTTTATTTTTGTTATTAAATTGGTTAATATTGGAAATTGAACCTGAAACTGAAAGATAAATGATAATTTGTGTTACCTTCAATGCTTCAAGAATTTCTAAATTGTATTCAACCCAGAATTGAACAAAACTAATCCACTTAGATAATTCGGCTTTTGAGATTCTTTCCATTTCATGCAATTTTAACATTGCTTTGACACTATTTGCTGTCATGGCTTGATCAAAACACTTTATGTACGAATATTGTTTTTCCCTAGAATATGAATGACAAAGTTTTAATCTAATTTGTTAAATAATGAAGAATAGAAAACGATTATTATTTTGTTATGTCAATCGATATTATCTATGAAAACAACAAATGGAACTCAATGTACTCGTAATTGTTACCGCCCCCCCCCCCCCCCTTCTTATCTGTTCACTTAGTATTTTTAATTTCTGTAATATTTTTAATCTCTCAATAAGAGTGGATTTGATTCCCGAGTAAGAGAAACCTAGACAAGAGTCTGCTCTTTGAACAGCGCAATACATATATTGTTATTTTATTACTTTGATATGGTCTGGGAGGTAGAGAAAAAGACAGCCTCCCGAATCAACGAATCAACTAGGATATTGTATTGATTCTGCAGTCTGAGTCCTGAAATTTGGGGAGAACAGTTATCAAAAATGCCTCTACCAGAACAGTAAGAAGAAAACAAGTTGAGAAGAATTATTTATTTACTAACAGGCATCAAAACTCTTTGTGCCCACATATGAGTATATAATGGGTGGATAATGTAAAAGTGATGTTGAACCCTTCAATGTCTATAAAGTGAAGCTAAAAAATAAGTTGTCTGAAAAGTTATTTCATATTTCTAAGGACAAATTTTCATTGCTTACTTCATTACAAACACATCGAATGCATATTATTATGAAAGGTAATAGTTAAGTGCATTTTTTCAGCCAGTGTTTTACCCAAATTACTAGAGCAGTTGTTTTAAATGTAATTTTTAAAGCAGAACAAATTTACTACTATAATACAAAAAAAATAAGACAAACCAACAAAAAATATGCGTGCAGTATATTGCTATGATGCAGTAAGCGATTGTGGGTGTCAAATATACTTTATAAATTTCTTAATGATGATACAACACTTGTAGATGGTGTCCAATCAGTAATGCCGATAATGACAATAAACAGTGTTCTAGGACACGAGAGATAACTGAGATATTGAAGATGTAAAAAAACACCGACCACGAGCGTATTTGTATTTTTCATTTGAATCCGACATAACTTTAGTATATACTCGTACTTAGTTTTGATCCTACAAATTTTTTTGCAGATAATTAGAAGCTTTACATAAAACTTCAGAACAAAAGAAAATAATAAATACCAAGTGTCTGTCAACAACACATAACCATCGATAAGCTCCTGAGAAGAGGCCTTTCTGAACAATGCCATGAAATCGGATGAACGCATAATCCACATCATCTCAATCAGATTGAGTTCTAAACTCTTGAATACTTCCAATGACTGTTGAAAAGTTTTGAATTTAATTGCATGAGAATAACTTGGATTGAAAAATAAGTTTTCTTCTTCTTGAATTTTCATAGCTTTCTCATCTGAAATACAAAATAAAATGTGTTATTTTTTAACTACTGTATTTTTGATGATTTATATTAATGTATTAATCATGTCAACCCCCACTTCAACATTGTCCCGAGGTCCTCAATTTATAAATTTCCCAGAAATAGCGGATTCAAAATTAATTCTGTCTAATGCCCATTATCTGATCAGCAGGGAGGACCAACTGCTGCAAGGTACCTTCAAATTGATTAGTGGATTGTCTCGGTGTTCCAGTACTATGAATGATAATTTAGAAAAGGATGATTTTGTTGATGGAGATAAACATGTCCGATACTGGCAGCTGTGAATATAGTCCAAAATGGCAAATCTCCTAGGAATGATGGTGTCCATACCGTATTTCTCAATCGTACAATAGAATCAGTGATATATCTTCTTTACTAACATAATAAAAGGTGTGGAATAAGAAGTGATTTCCAAGATATTAGCAAAATGAACTCATTGTCACTCTCCATAAGAAATGTGACTTTCTCGAGTATAGAAATCATCAAGGAATCATGCTGTCTGTGTCTAGAAAGGTGTTATAACAGGTGATCTACAGTCACAATGGGAATTCCATTTTAGTTGCCATGAAAAAGTAGTAATGCAGGTTTATTCGTGGAAAATTTAGTGTGGAATAATTTTTTACACTCATATCTCCATTGAGTACAATAATACTCACTGCTTGCTCGTTACTTCATTGCCATAGAAAAAAACTTTGACATCCTCCGAAGATCCTTATAATGGAAAGTGTTCCTCGCTTACAGTTTATTACCCAAGGCTGTAACCATGATCAAGGCACTGTTCTAGGAATTCATATGCTTTGTAAGAGCAACTAGGACTGAAGTCCGGTGGGGTTGGCTCCTTTTATTTTTGTCGTCTTTATGGACTATTTACTGAAAAAATCTAAAGAGAGAATGAGAGATCTTCTAATGCCTGAAGGATTGGCAACTTATGAGATTATGGAAAAGCTGGAACACTTCGATATTGCCTTGTGAGGGCTATTTAGTGCCTGCAACTATTTTATCATACGCCACTAAATCTTGAGATGTTACAAAGGTGCAAGATTTAAGACTTTTCAGTTTTGAGATGCCTCAGGAGGCTGATGGGGAACAGTGGGTACAGCCAATGACAAATGAGACAGTTCCCTTTCAGACACAGCAGCAGCCTATAACCACCACTAAAACTGCAGTTATAATAGGTAATTTTGCAGTCTCGGCAGAGGACCGGACTTAACCATCTTGAAAAGAGACATTTGCCCCTGGTCTTTTTATTTCTAATTGAATAAAAATGGTGAAAGTGCTGATGACCTATAAATATATGGTAGTACTAAAAAATCTTATTCTGAATAAAGGAAGAGTGCAAAATCTTAAATATAATGTATGGACCCAAAAACATAAGATATATGACCGGACAGAATGGAATGGAGTTGTGCTACACTGCACCTACCCAAATAGAGGCATGGTATTATAAAGGAAGTTCCAGCATGAATACAAATCTTTTTGAAAAGTGACGCTAATCAAAGTTAAAATAAAAATTATTATATTTAAGACTTTTTTTTTAATTAAGCAGTCGAGAGCCTTTTTAAAATCGCTTGCATACCTGTAGGTGTTGATTCCTGTCCCTCTTTACTAACAACTTCTCGCAACTCCAGTGTTTGATTGACAGTAATAACAGTTTGTGTATTTGTTGTAACAATATTTTTACTAACATGCGCCTCTTCACACGCCACTCTGACAGGTATTCCCGATTCATCAAGTCTGTATATGCAAACTTGTTCACTCCTACAAATAATAAGTATTATTATTAACTGTCACATGTCCATAAAGGAAAGCAAATATGTTAGCTATGTGCACAAAGGAAACAAAACAGCATTTCTAAATTTGTATGTAGGACAGTTTTTAAACTGGTTCTATACAACAGGGCTCACTGCTGGTTGCCCAAATAATTCACTACTCGATTCGCTAAACAATATTTCCATAGAATTTAGTTTTGGAAAGTTTTAACTGATTTTCTCTCTGGGAGTGTTTTGGTTAAAATAAAATTGTTGTGTAGTTCTGAGCAATATAATTACTGCTCAGATATTATAACACTGAAACCCGTTTCCAAAATTACATATTTGTTGCAGAGTAGGCAACTTCAATAGGTTTTATTATATTTCATAACCAAATTCTGACAAAGGCCATACAACATATCTTAGGTTTTATGTACAGTAAAAGTCTATTAATTAGACAATGATAGTTCGTAATTCGAACTTTTCGCCATTTTCCAGGTCCCAAAATTGACCTTTCAAAAAGTATTAATGAATTACAATAAAATAATTCGAAATTTTCCATGCAAATCACAGTTCCACATCAACTGGTCTTAGTTATAGAACAATCGGTATATTTAGCGCTGACGAGCATTTAAATTTTCGGGGCTCCCTTATATCTAAAGATTCAATATTGAAATATCTCAAGATTTTATTCATAAGTATGGGGAAGCCCACTGATAAAATAAGGAAACAGTGTAAATGGGATAAAATAAAAATATAATTGCAGCATTTTTTGTGAAAATGTTATTTTTAATTTTTCTATAAATTAGCAGATTTCGTCTCTTACGATGTTTAAAATCTGAGATGAAATTCAAGTGGACCGAACTTGATTTTTATCATTAGTGTGGGAATTTTAAGTTTTCTCATCGTACAAATTATTATGTATTTTTATTTTTATTTTGCCTTTAATAATTACACTCATTACACAACTGGGAAAATTTATTTATAAAAACTAGGAATCCTATTTCATAATATAATAATCAAATGCACGATCAAATAAAAACCAGTGATATAATATTTATATTATGTGAGCAAATATAAACTTGATCTGTATAAAAATTTACCATGTCAAAATCAAAAGTGACAATTACATATTTTTTTTATTTGTACACATTAGTTGTCCATGAAAAGATAGTACGTTTATTATTTTTAACCATTTTGATGTCTCAATATTCTGGAAATATGTCGACAAAATTTTATTTCACTTACATTATGTTTATAGTATGTAAGAAAAAATGACAGAGATATTCCCAGGCTTTGAAAAGTGCCGTGCAAATTCAAATTGTTTTTTTCAGTGATCGTATTATTGTAATTTGATTTTTTTGTGAAATTTGGTTCCTTTAACTTTGAAATAACGAACTTTTACTCTTCTAACAAAAACATATGTTATGTAGCATCATCTGACTTAAAGCTTCCTTTATAATATAGAAAAGTGTATTGACTCTTTTTACAATGATGTGTTCGTTCCATTTCAGTTCATTAAACATTATAATTCTTCGATCCTTTTGAGTAGTCACAGGTTTAATGTTGATATTGCTGTGCTTACAGTACCCGTTGGTAAGTAATACATATCGGGCTTAAACTCAAAATGTATGAATGACAGAGATGACCCTCTACAAAGCCGAAGTTAGCCGATTATGGCCGACAGTTAACGTCGGCTAACTTTGGCTTTGTAGAGCGTTGTCTCTGTCATTCATACGTTTGAATTTAAGCCCAATGTGTATTACTTACCGCCGGGTACTGTATGTGATTTCAATGTTTATTATAATATCAGTATGGGAATATTTGATTTTTGACAACATACCAGATTGTATTATAAATCAAATAAAATAAATAGAATTACTTGAAAGTGTAAGTTTCAGGATAATATGGATTTTCTACAACAACAGCTTTGGGAACACTACTTGGTCCTCTACGATTCAAACAATTTTCAAGATCACGCTCCCTTCTCATGTGTTCATTTCCTTCAGATTTATATGGGGCATATAAACTTTGACATGTTCCCATAATGTCTGACTGAAAAAAAAAACAATATTTCCGAATAAACTCTTTTGTTAATTTTATATTTAAACATAATAAAGTACTAAAATATTCACAAATGTCCCTCAATTTACGTAATTAATTGGTTTTAGGAAAAAATGCGCTAAATGAATTGATTTTAATTTGGGTGAGATAGTGATCGGTTCCAAATTAAAAAATAAGGAAAAAAGGAATAATTATGTTAATTTTTAATTACATGCCTTAAATAGCTTTTACTTCTCTGCGGGTAATGAATAAACTGGGTCAAGCAGATTTATCTCATTATTCCCCTGCTGTCTTCAAGGATTTAGATTGACAGATAAGATTTTTAGTTTTTTGTTTTCTAAAACTTGTCAAGAGTAAGTTGCCAGTCAACATTTTTTTAATCTCTATAGTTCTTTGTAAAAATCTGACGAACTCTAAATTTCTCTGGCATGTTTGGTGTTTTTATTTGTATGAGAATCATTCCTTTCGATGAACTTAATTGCACGGTCAATGTGGTAAAACAACTTGGCTATGTGTTTAAATCATGTTATAGCGAGAGATGCCTGTATTATATCAATTAAATATTAATTAAAATAGTATTTTATCAATTTCAAAAAGTTTTTAATTCGTTTAATTAATTGAAAAATAAGAATGTAGAATAAGATTACACTTTAGTTATGCAGTACAATCTGGCAGACATATTTACTTCACTTCCAGCTAGAAATCTGGTTTCTAATGGGAATCAAACCAGCAACCACCATGTAAGAAGACAGGCATCTTACCAATTAGACTACGGAGTCCTTTAACCGTTTTACTGCTGAATATTTTTTTCAATACTATAAAACATCTATGATATGTTATATATAGACTCTCAACACTCTAACGATTAAATATAATAGTAGTCAAAAGTGAGTATAAAAAAACTATTTACTTTCTCTGAAATTAATTTTCTATTAAGAAACTTTACCTCAGTCACAGTGTAATTTTGAGTCCCAACTGGCTTGGTGTATTGCAGCATTGACAGAATCCCTCGCCTGACATTAATGGCTTCTCTGGAATCTCCTTCCAATGAACACAATCCTATGATCTTCTGTTGATTGTAATGGACATAGAGAGAATTTGTGGTCAAGGCCTTTCCCAAAGTTCCAGATAATTTGTTTTTCACATCCTCATCTGGGAAATTAAATGTGACTTCTTTAACCTGGAAAAAAAATGGTCATTATTAAAAATTTCTGTATATAAACTCCTTTTTTTATAAAACACTTTTGTTGTATATAGTAAAACCTGGAGGATTGCTATGTGGTAATTTTTTTCAACCAGCAAGAAAGATGTGAAAGATACCTTAAGTGTAAACCAGAATGAAACGTTTTTTAATGAAATTGGATGCCAACGGGAATCAAACCCATAGCCCCTGGGTCAGAAGACAGACATCATACTAACTAGGCCATGGAGGTCTATTTGGTCATCAAAACATGATGATGGTAGCATAGGTAATATGATATTTAAGAACTTTTTGTGCTTGAATGAGCTCAGTATTTGAAGGTGTCACTGAAACTTGAAAAAACATTAAAAATGTAGCACTTTTACTGCTATGTGCACAATTCAATCTAAAGTAGCATACTAAACAAAAAGCTTAGCAAACTACCTTAACAGCTTCCCTTAGCGTGAAGTGGACTTATTTTACTTTGTTATTTAAAAACTTTCTTTTTTTATCAAAAGTTTTAGTTTAACTTTGTGAAAATCCGTTTTACAATATTTAATAATAAAGTAATATGTTGCTCCACTAATAACATTAATCTCCACAACACATGTTTCTACTTCCTATCATGTGGGTATCTTCAGGCAGAATGATCCTGGTTTGTTACGAGGAGATCAAATGCAAGTCTGTGTTGTCTATTATCCCAAACGTAAAACTTTTTTTTTTTTTTCATCTGGCGAGTTTATTGCCATGTGGCAAACTCTTCCAACTTTGCTCGGAAGGCTCGACTCTTTTGATCTTAGATAGACCAAAAGTAACTGATCAGCAAGCCAGAATAAAATTAGAATAATACTATAATAGGAATGTGTGTTTCAACTAATGTTAAATTTTTCCTTATTTTTAAAAAACAAGGAAAAAAATGCTCATTTATGTCATCATCATCTCACCCTTTATGTTGGGATGTCACAAAACACACCCATCCAGATTGATCCACAACCCACAGATTAAGAGGTCAACTGCATATTAAAAATTGCCCAGATCTTCCACAGTACCATCACTCGCCAATATTTGTTGCATTGAAAAACCTCTCATGTTCTCTGTAGATTTTATGAGTACAAAGTTCTTTTGTCTCGTACACAGATTATATCAATTGGTTAATGAGAATGCTGCGCAGACTTGGACATATTTGGAGATGATTTTAATGCCTTTAAAAGTTCTCTCAGGGGGTGTTTTTGTTTATTTAAACTGTAAATCCGGCATCATGAGTGGATGGATTATACAAATAGATCTTTATTTTTATTTTATCCACATAGATTTTTTATGCATTATGGCACTGGAAGTACTTTGAGATAGTAGATAGAATGCATGTACGTACTTATTTCTGATATTTTTTGCACATGAATTGTGTCAATGTTTAAACATTTTGTAAAAGGTTGATTTTGTATTCATGTGCACTGTAATTTCTAATTTGAATTTTCATATTGTAACTATTTTAATAGTAAAAAAAGACAATACATTTTACGAAATAAACAAACAAAAGACATATCTCTAATCTAGGTTAAATAAAATTTAAAGAAATTAATTTAAAATGCAGCAGTCACTGAAAAATATTAATAAACATTTATTGAAATTATACTGCATGGTCTGATGTCTGATAATCTTGATGTTCTCATTTTAAAGAAAAGAGGATATAAATCAGAGATTTAGCGATTAAATGGAATGGTAAAATTGGCAATGAAGTCTGATGAAGATATTGATTAACTGGTCTATACTCAGAAAAACCAAAATCAGTTCTCCATAGCACTGCTTGGAATGAAAACAAAGATGATGAGAAAGAAATGTGATAGATGCCTTCAAGATGTGGTGTTGGGGGCAGATGCTCTAGATTCCATGAACCACAAGGCATACCAACACTGTATTGTAATGCATTACAATTTCATTGTATACAGAACAACCTGGCATACCAATATCTCTATCATGCAAGAATTAGAGATTACCGAAAGACTTTCGACAATGTACTGGAAAATAATGATTACATTATTTGGAAATGTTGTTACATTATTTGGAAATCGAATATACAATGAAGAAGAATAACAATACCAAAAGTATAAACAGTCACGTAATAACGAAACAAACCAGCATTTCATAACCAACCTTCATTTCCATATCACAGGGTGATAGGATGTCCAATTCCACAGTTGCATTCATTATTAATTCATCAGAACTCTTTTTAACCTGGAACATTATCCCATCTATTCTGAATGCTCCGGCGAAGGAGAACACGTAGCTATGTCCAGGCTTGTACAGGCTTTGGGTTTGTTGGCAGCCTTTGGAGCATAATGATATTCCTCCATAACAGCCTAGAACCAATGTATAATTTTTATTTATATACAGCGAATTTGTTTTAAATTATTTTTAAAAAGACCAACAAATTAATATTTCTTTAGAGCAGGGGTCGCCAACTTTTTCCGAATACAGGCCATATTTGACTTATAGTTTTAATCGATCTAAAATAGGCAGTACAAAAATCTTTAATTTTCTTTTTTTTTTAATTTTAATTCTCTATATGCTAATACAAAAATATTTCAAATACAGGATATGAACAAAAAATGTCCTATAAAATGGAAAAAAATAATAAGTAAAAATAATAAGTAAAAATAAAATAGGTACTCTAAACCTCAATGTCTTTCGTCATAGTGACTTTTATGAATGTATTTCCTCACTTGGAAAGTCCTTTATATATATTCTGATGAAATTTATCCTCTTCTCTCACTCCTTTACAAATCCTATTCTTATCCCTATTTGTCTTAAGATTTATCATTTGTTTAATTTTGTTTTAATTGAAATAAAATATTGTTTTCATTTAGTCAGTTTGAAACTGATATTTTTCAAACAAAAGCAGATTTTACCCTTCAACTTAAATAAAAATGTATTGCACGTCAATATTGTTTGAATCAAAATTGATTTATCATAATACAAAACAGTCATTGAACCAAATTCTAAAGTTCCCAGATTATTCTTTATACCGATAAACTAATAATCCTTCATAAAATTATTTTGTTTTTTAATTTCTTCAAAAATTTATTTTTACCAGCCCAACTCACTTGGTAGCAACCCAACCCGGCCCAACCTGTATCAAGTCGGGAATACACCATATTCCAAAATGAGTAAAACTTTAACAATTTACAGTTAATAGACTCAAGATTTATTTCAATGCAAGATGGCCGTATATAATATTGTGTCACTAAATCTTGTACATTATTTTATACCATGATTAACTAGGGAACAATGAGATGCCTAAAAGTGTTCTAGAAGGATCAAGAAAACTCTTTTAGTCCAAAGTCTCATATTCTTCTTTTCTTTATATGGTGCGGAGATATGGACAAAACAATGACAAATACTCAAAGCAAATACAAAAAATTTATAAGATGTGGTGCTGAAGGGGGCACTTGCACATTCCATCGAGGGCCAGAACAAATAGCAATTGGATCACTAAAAAACACAGGGTTGTGATGTGTGCAATGAAATTCTTACAAAATTTTGGGCACAATATGGGGAAAGACAACAGCATTAATGGTAAATTTTGGTGGAAAGTAGGAATGGGCAGAAGGAACAGAGGTCAGCCACCTATCGGATGGAGTAACCAGGGGAAAAGCAGCGGACTGTGCATTTCATCGAATGCTATATAGGACAAGATATTGCTTGTACTGGAGAGGGATGGTTGACGACCATGATGGTTCCATTGATAACTATTCTTCTCGGTCATTTTCTCAGAACTGATGGAATGACCAAAAAGAAAACTTGCTAGATTTCAAATAATGATTACAAATTTAAAATTTATCTGCTTTTTTAAATCTTACTGTATTGTAATTTATAATGCAATATGAGGCTAATGTGATAGCCTCTAGGATTGACAAGAAGCAAAATATATCAAGACTTGCATAAATTGCATATAAAGGAGCTACAGCCTTGGCTACAAGCCAAAATAAGTCTTGGCTACTTGTAAGATCCATCACCACTTGTCTGCAGCATCTATTCTACAGTTCATCCCCCCCAGGGCACAACAGCCTGCATCCAAACCATTCTAATATTAGTCTGTTATTTAAATCTTAATATTGGTCTGTTATTTAAATAATTGTAAGTTATTTACGAAATATACATACCAGACAAACATAAAAGGGCTACAAATAGCCCAAAGAAGTTGTGATTCATAGTTGCAAACTTATACGCAGTTCAAACTTAAGAGATGTGTCCTCCGTGTATTCGATTGTGTATTTTTATGTTTAATTTTAATTGAGGTGGCAACTAACTTTTTATAGTAAAATCATTGTAAACAAGGGCAACAGGGTCAAAGTGATAGTGGAAAGTATTGGGTGTTAACATAAGTTGTGTCCGTTTTTTTTCCAAATGAAGAGAACAAGAGGACACAACAAAAAAAATTACAACTAATTATTCAATAATGTATTCTCCTTTATTATTTTACAATAAATTAGTCTATAATGTATTCTCCTTCATTATTTACAACTTCTTGCCAACGTTCTACAAGTTTTTCAATACCTGTGCGATAAAAACCATCCGGTCTTGATTCGAGGAATTCGTCCAACCATGTCCGCAATTCGACGTCATTATTGAAGGAAACGCCGCTCAAATTGTTCGAAAGTGACCGGAAAAGGTGCAAATCTGGCGGCGTGAGGTATGGAGAATATGGAGGGTGCGGCAGGACTTCCCAACCAAGCGTTTGAATGGCATTTTTCGTAATGTTGGCGATATGAGGGCGGGCGTTATCGTGTTGCAGAATAACGCCATATTGCTGAGCCTTTTTTATTGAATTGCAGTATTGAGCCGCTGCATTTGCAGAATGTATAGCCCCATGTTGACTGTCTGATTGCGTTCAAGTATCTCGTAGTGGATGACGCCTTGCCAATCCCACCAGATGCAAATCATTGTCTTGCGCGGATGCAAACCTTGTTTCGCTCTGGGCGTTGCTTGTTGACCATAACTCACCCATTCTTTCCGTTTCTTCATATTCACATAAAGACACCATTTTTCATCACCAGTAATGATGCGATAAAGGAACCTTTGCTTGTGGCCATGCGTAGCTCGATGACGCGCGAGCACACCAGCAGAAATTGTCAAATGTTGATTTTTGTTGTTTTCACTCAAAGCATGTGGAAACCAAGCGCCAAACTTCTGGACTTCCATTGATTTAAGATAGCGGTATACAGTCATGTGACCACAATTCATCTACTCAGCCAATTCTACGGTGGTTTGAAAGGGATCTTCATAAATAATATGGTTTAAGCGGTCCTCATCGAAGTCCACTGGTCGTCCCGAGCGCTCCATGTCTTTCAGATCAAAATTACCGTCTTTGAAACGCAAAAACCATCGACAAGCTGTCCTTTCATTCATAGCATCTTCATCGTACACTTTGCAAATATCGCGAGCAGCTTTGACAGCTTTATTTCCTCGATTGAACACGAACAGAAGGAGGTGTCAAAAATGCTCACTTTCGTCTACTTGACATTCCATTTTGAAGGCTTGTAATCAAATAAAATAATATATGTAACATAAAAGCAAACACAATATCTTGTAGAGCAGAAAATTTTCTTTCAAATGACGTATAACCTTAACCATTTTGTTTTACATTTGATGCTCATTTTTAAATTTGGTAAAAAACGGACACAACTTATGTTAACACCTAATATAAAATCTTACGTATTTTACAAAATATTAAAAGTGAAATATTAGAAGTATTTTTATGTTTAATTTTAATTGAGTTGAGACTTTTTCATAGTAAAATCATCGTAAACAAGGGCAACAGGGTCGCGGTGATAGTAGAATTATAATCAAACCAATTAAAATAAGTTATACTTATTTGGTTAATGTTATATAATGTGGTGCAGGGGCTCTCAACCAAAAACGTTTTATACAAATAGCTAACAATGTACATATTTATAATTAGAGTATAAACAAAGGACAGCATGTACTCAGTCAAAGATCTAATATTGCGATTCCGACGCCTTACTCAATGTCCCAGACCGGCAAAACCACTATCTGCTAACAAGCTCATATAGCACACAAATATTATACTCGTACTTACTCAACGTCCCAGACCGGCAAAACCACTGTCTGTTAACAAGCTCATGTAGCACACAAACATTATACTCGTACTTACTCAATGTCTCAGAACGGCAAAACCACTATCTGCTAACAAGCTCATATAGCACACAAACATTATACTCGTACTTACTCAATGTCCCAGAATGGCAAAATCACTATCTGCTAACAAGCTCATGTAGCACACAAAGATTATACTCGTACTTTCCCCCATCTAAACTGAAATTGCGATTACTCGCTCTTAATATTCAGTCACAAAGATTTCACAATAAATCAATATTATACACTCATGTACACATTCACATTATGCTTTTGATTTTATAAAAGGCAAAAGTATTTTTATGTAATTAATTATTCATAATATTTAATCAACATTACGAGGTGCATGGCCTCACGGTAACGCACTGGACTTCCGTGCAGGTCCTCGGTTCGTGCTACTCCCCTCAAACGACACAGACACTTTTCCCCTAAGGATGCCTATGTATATATTAACGCTCGTGACATAAAAATATAAGTATATTAATATGTAACATATGGTATTATGTGTATTTTATAACATTTATATATGTACCGAATCCTATCCTTTTCTCTCTATAAAGTTTTTAACACCACCATCAAATATCCAAAATAAACAACCCAAGTCCATTTCACAATGTCAGATGAAGGAGTAAGGTGTCCTGAAATCGGACTGACACTCCGAGTATAAATTATTAACTAGATCAAAATATACGTTGATATCAAAATCGAGGAAAATAACAAGCTCAGAAAATTATGACAGAACACCGCCAGTCCCACGTATAAAACATTGTACAATCGTCTGGTGAAACTGATCCAATTCGACCTACAGCGTCATCGTAACGTCAAAAGTGGACTCGTTCTCTCCATACCACCCCTCAACAGCTCTCCTATTAGAAATTCTTAACAGCCCCATGCCTATGCACCTATTATGTTATACATACGCAATGCGCATGCATTTAACTGGTACGCAATGCGCATGCATTTAATCAGCAGTTAACTGGTTATTAAAATAGGCCTGGATAGTTGGATGAGACTGACCCCTATTTAAGTGAATATTTCAGCTCATTTGTTCTCCAGCCCACTAAGAAATTGCAGGTAGCCTTAAAACCCAGTACGCCGCTACTTGTTATTTATACAGTGGAACCTCTCATAACGAGAATAATTCGTTCCAGAATCTTACTCGTTATGTGAAACACTCGTTAAGCGAAACAATTTTTCCCATATAAATCAATGTAAAATACGATAATGCGTTCTATGCCGAAAAAAATGCAAAAAAAAATTTTTTTATTTTTAACGTTTATTCAAATAAAATTACATACTTATAAATTGTTAAGGAGCGTAACAACCCAGAATGCGATTTCGATTTGCAAAAAACAATAAAGAAATCGAAATAACTAGTTTCTTATTTATGAATTTATGACAAATAATTAATTCTTTTTTACTAGAAGTAAAATCCGGTAACGGTAACGAGCTTCTTATAGTCGCTGATGAAGTTCTCTGCTGCCTTTGTGTCAGAGATTGCTGCTTCACCGTGCCTCACAACGCTGTGGATGCCGGTTCTTCTCTTAAATTTCTCGAACCATCCATGACCTCCCTTAAATTGTACTTCTTTTTCGGCAGTTAATGATCCTGGCGTCTTCTTAACGAGGTTGGCGAAAATAACTTTCGCCTTCTCACAAATGATGTTTTCGTTAATAGTATCGCCTTGCAATTACTTTTCGTTTATCCATATGAGAAGCAACCTTTCAACATCATCAAGAATAGGTAACCGTTTCGTAGACATGCTTGACACTCCCTTTGAAGCATATATCTTCTTAATTTCTTGATTTATATCTTCTTAATTCTTGTTCATGAGGATAGAGCAAATCGTTGATGTAGACCGATTCTATGTGCGCACTAGATCAGCCAACGCTCACACCTCGTTCTCGCTTTTCAATGATTTTACGTTTCATTTCTACAGTTATTTTTATTCTTTTATGGCTGTCTTCTTGTGGCCTTTTCTTGCAAGGGTTATTATATTACGATATTTTTGCAAGGGTTATTAAACTTTGCACAAAAAAAATTACAAATAATGTCTGAACACAAGTTTGAAAAAATGTGTGTACATGTGACACTAACTTGCTAGCGGAACGAGTGCTAACCAGAGACTGACGCACTGGCGCGGAAGTCCCGGCTAACAAGTGAGTGACGTGAAGATAGGACTTTCCCTTTCTGCTTCACTCGTTATGCGAAATGTTGCTCGTTAAGGGAGCATTTTTTTTACAATCTGTTTAGCTCGTTATGCGAATTACTCGTTATGAGAGGTGCTCGTTATGACAGGTTCCACTGTAATTAATATTCCAGATTATTAGCATTACATTTGTATAGATGACACACCTAGACAAGTAGCAACTTACTCCTCTCTCCCAACGTAATTAAGAAAAACACTTACCCTTTCTGCCTGGAACGTCGTGCCTCACAACAAACCACTGCAATTTAGTCTTGATTTAGTCTCCATAAATGCATCTACGATATCATTGATGCTCATATTCCTTGTTATATATCTGATTCTATTCATAATATGGGTAATGCGTTTAGTCTGCTTTGTTTTAGCAAGAATCTTTAATATATTTTTAATTGTTTCAATAATGAAAATCATAGTTCTGCGGAATAGTTTGTTAATGGTGTGTTGTATGGTGCTTGTACATATTTGTATAACCTATTCATGAATTTAGGTTGCCAGCTTTGGCTTCGCGCCCCTAGCAAATTCCTCGGGTTGCCTGTTAGGAAACGTGGCTCTGGAAATTATGTTTGATATTTTCAGACCACGTTCTACCTGAATTTATTTAGTGGCACTTATATGTTTTTCAATTTAAAAACAAAATGTTCTTAAGATGATAAGTCAGGTATTCGTTCTCAATGTTGATTGGTAAAAAATCTGAAATATGTTTACATTCATAACTTGCTTAGATTTTAAATATAATAAAAACATAATATATCTTTCTTTTAGTTTTATTATTCAAATTAGATATACTATTATATCAAATATATAGTACTAATCGTCTTACTCTATGCCGCTCCTTTTTTACCATTTCCAATTATTCCTCCAAGTTCACTTCTCCCATAATAAAGACATATTTAGTTTTAGAATAGATTATAGAGAATATTGTACCAATGACTGTTGGGACTGAAGGAAATTCTTCTTATTTGTCTCTTTACAAAGTATTCGTGAACATTGGACTTGATAATGCGAGGAAATCAATCGTTCTACAGAAAGTAATACAAAACGGGTGATGAATTATATAATGCCAATTGGTTACAAGAATTGGAGAAGGAAATAATTTAACAAAAAAATTCCAACTGCCTCATTACAATTTGAATGTGTCACATATCTGCTCAATTATGTCAATCAAAAATTTTTCTGCATATTTACCAGTAGAATTTTGAAACCATAAAAACACTTGTTATGATATTATTAAATTGGTGACCCATAAATGGTCATAGAAATGTATGCACACCGAAGGCTCTAGGGGTGTATGTCATAAAAGCATCGCAAATTAAAAGGTGCTGGCACAGGATATGACCAAATGAAGACATAAATGTCCATATGGTCTTATCAGGTGGGAGGATATGACCAAAGAAACTTGGAATTAAAAATTATGATAGTGACAAAGTAATTTAGAATGAATTTGTCTTCTTGTTAATCTGTCATAGATCTAGCTGATTTAATTTAATTTATTAAAAGTGATGAAATAGGGTCTAAATATACATTATTTTAAAGGGGCACAATATCAACATCAGCAGTAAATATTGCATTATTATCCTTCAGTACCAATTCCAATTTATCAATGATTCCATCTTCTACATCAATGACAGCTTTGGCTTTTATTATTCCTTTTATATTAACAATATCTTTTAATCCAATTTTCCCTGTGTCCATTTCCAAATATACTGCTGTGGTAAATAAACCATCCAGTTTACAGTCAATATCAACTTTACAATCAAACTTCAGTTTTGGTGATTCAGTAAAATCTGTGTTGCTAGATATGTTGATAACTATATTTGGATGAAATAAACTTTCATAACCAATTTGAAAACCTAGCATTGTCGGATAAGAATTAACGAATTTAGCTCTAAATCTGTCCTGAATCTCATTGAAGGTTTTGTTACCCTCTAAATATTTCATCATTGAATTTCCTTTTAGTACACTTGACATTATCATATCTAAATAGTTACTACTAAATATTTCATTATTAATAATTCTTAAATAAAAATTTGCAATGCTTGTTATTGATAATATGTCTGTTTTTTTATCTTCTTTCCCTGGAATAATATTATCAGATTCCTTCGGTGTCTCATTTTCTTTAGATTTATCTGAAATTATGAGTATTTTCTTTGCCAATGACTCAATATCAATTATATCCAAATCGACAGTCAAAAAGTCATCTGTTTCAGTGTTATGAGTAAAATACTCCATTTTAATAGTATAAAGCTTGAGTGCATTATTTTCAAATCCATATAACTGATTTAATATTACATCGGAATTCAGTTCAGTCATATTGCTATAATTCTCGAAATACTTAAATGGCCTAACATAATCTTCATATTTTGTTATCATATCTTTGTCTTTCAATAATTGTTCAACATTATCCCTTATTTTGTCACTCATGTATTTACTTCTGCTGAGATGATCCCAAATGAATGATGTGACTAAAATAAAACATATTTATTTTAAATTTATATCAGAGTTAGTATATATTTCCATTGTCTGTATGCGTGCGTTTATGTATATATGTATATGTATGTATGTATGTATGTATGTTTATATGTATGAATGTATGTATGTATTTGTAGAAATTACCCATGTTTGTTTCCTCGGTGCGAACGAGAGAGATGATGCTTTCCATTGTGTTTAGGTCTCTGCATTTAATTGCTTTCATATAGGCTTCTATCCTAAAGTATGCCTGAAATTTTGAAACAATTACTTCTTACTTTTTAAACTCCTTAGATAGTTTATTACGTTTTATTGAATATTATCAATATACAAAAATTATTTTAAGGTCAAAAATTTAAAGGTAAATTCATGTAAAAGAAAACCTTTTAAACATTCTTTAATACAAATTAATCCATATCATCAGCCCAGCTAAAATAATGGAATTTTAGTGAGCAGCAGTTTATATCCAATAATTATATTTATCATCATGCATTTGCAGCCATCAAACAAAAATTGTACTCATACTCGTATTAACTGTATTTTAAAAAATGTAGATAAAAAAATATAAATTGATACGAGAAAAACTCATATTTCTTACATTAACATATTTACCATTAGGGGTCCACTTGACTACCTGATAACCACCTTCTTAGTAACAAACAAATTATGACATAAATAATGGGATTGTCACTTACTGGAGTTATCTTAGTCATCTACGGTATACATGGAGCAAAAATAAACTACTAAGATTGTTTATGGTAGTGTGTTAAAACATTACAGAAATTACTTACAGAATTGCTAGATTCTTTCAATGGCTGGAGATAGTATTTAGCTGTTGTTCCACAAGGTATTTTTCTCAAAGCTTCCATCGCAGTAATTCTCATAAAGGCGGACAAATCAGCATTCTACAAAAAATCTACATTTTAGCTCTACAAAATCTTGGAAAAATCCTATAAAATCAGTTTTGTCAGATCTGCTTTGATAAAGTTGCATTTTTCCAACTCTTTTTTAGTCTACAACTTTCAGTTATTCAAACAGCTTTGTAAAAAATATTAATGGCACTACTTTGAGAGGTACATCAAAGTATATTAATTGTAAATATTTATTCAACACATTCACTGTCAACCTAATAGTAGGGAAGCACTCCTATGCACAAAATGTGTTTTTTAGCTATTAGTGATGTTTTTTAGCAATGAGTGGGTATATCAGTCATTAGTGTTTATTTTTAGCTATTAGTGTATACAAAATAATATAAATAATCTACTCGTATATAAATAAAAATGTAAATGTTCATTAATTATAGTTATCTAATCTCCGAAAGTTCTCTACCGATTGCTTTGAAATTTTGACAAAAGTTGGCATTCGTATACGAGAATGTTTATATATTTTTTTTATGTACCGTTATATACAAAAAAAAAGTACATAAAACATACGAAATAAGGGTTTGGGTTCAGATTCTTTCATTTCGTTTTTTATCTGTTTGTCTTATTTTTCATTGCTTTGAAATTTTGACGAAAGGTTGCATTAGTATACAAGCATGTTTATATTTTTTTTTATTTTTCAAATTCCTTATAAATGAATTATAAAGTTTGTTTTTAAACTTACATTTTTATTTTACGGGATATTGAAAAGCAAAGCTTCAAACTAATAATTTTCTTTCTTATCAACAGATTTCACACAAAAAGTATTTCATATTAATTTTTATCACTTGAGAGATAAATGTTTAAAAAAAAGAATTATTCCGTTTAATTTTTTTTAATATTTTCTTTTTTCAAAATGTTTCGTCACTACAATATATTGAGCGAACCTAGATGGAGAAAAGTAAAAACTTTTTCATTGGATTGGCATTTGAAATGCTTAATATAACGTGCGTTGCGCTGCATAGGGTATTTGCAGCTAATAAGTAAATAGTTTTTAATATGAGTATTTAGTAAATGTGAAATGTTATATATGAATTGATTAAGTCTTGGGTCCCTATTTATTTATCTATTTATATTTTATTTATTTATCTATATAAATAAAAATGTAAATGTTCGTATATTAAAAATCTCAAATCTCCGCAACGATTGCTTTGAAATTTTGACAAAACAAGTACATAAAACAGACGAAATAAGGGTTAGCGTCCCCTTCAGCGACACACGCGAACTAAACAATTCTCATTGACAGTTATATCACATCGCATTTTCGACGTTTCGGAATTAATATTAAATATTAAATAATACATATTAAATATCTATATAAATAAAAATGTTAATTTAAATAATAAATACTTAATTTTCAAATATGTTTTTTTGAAAAATAGCGCCATCTGGCGTAAAAGTGGAATAAAAGTTTTATCTGTCACATTGTTGCGTCATCATGATGCGTCGCATTTAAAATGGCGATCTTTCAACTCGGGTTATTTAACACTTGCCGTACGGTGATGGATAGCGAGTGATCATGACTTATATTTTATTTAATTTCTCGAAATATACTGCTTGCAGGGTCTTCATACTTTATGTATTCCTCATCGAAACCTCTATGATTTGAATGATGTCATTAGGAAACAAGACATTCATAGTTAATTCAACAGAAATTAATGATTTTAAATCGCGAATTGACGAAATGTCAAACACTCATTCTTTTTTGACAGTTCGTATAGCGCCCTGTTCCAGGGGCTCGTCACCAGTTTTATAATCCCGATTGTTATTTTTTATTTTTATCTGGTATGTTTTTTCTATTATCATTTTTTATCTGGTATGTTATATTGTACCATTACTCTTTTTATAATAAATGTACATTTTATTTATTATTTCATTTTCAAAAATATAATAATTGAGATGGCGGGAAATATCGACGGCGATGATAGCGATTTGGAATTTAAGGCGACAGGCAATATATCAGAATCAGAAGATTTTGTCGAGGTACAGGATGAAGTATATTCTGATTTGGAGACGAGTGAAGAAGACGAAGAAATATTATTTACATCAAAACATGGATTCGAATGGAGTTCATTACGAGTACCACCTCAATCTTCGAGGCATCGGTCGGGTATCAAATATTCTCATCGAAGATTCTGGACTGAGAAATTCAAGTATAAATGTACATTCCATAAAAGATATGTGTTGTCTGTTTGTAAATGAAGAGGTGGTAAAAGTGATGTTTAAGAAACAAATCGTCATTTAAATCGAATTCATTCAGAAAAGAACCAACCAATATCAAAAGACGAGTTATATGAATTCATTGGAATATTGCTCGCACCTGGCAGAAATCGAACACGAAAGCTATCTTTGAGTGAATTGTGGATAAGTGAAAGTCCCTTTTGCCAGTCATTTTTCACAACAGCTCTGTCTCGAGATAGATTCATCTATATTTACAGTCATATTCGTTTTGATGATAAAGAAACCCGAGAAGAGAGATATCAGGGTTTTTTCAGATAAATTAGAACCAATTAAGTGGATTTCAAAAATGTTTATGGATATGTGCAAAAGCAATTATTCTCCATCTTCGAATATAACTGTAGATGAACGTTTGGCAAACTTTAGAGAGAATTGTTCATTTCGCGTGTACATGAAGTCTAAACTTGGTAAATATGGCATCAAAATCTGGGTTGCTGCCGACTGCGGCGGCATATGACGCATAACAAATTTACAGGCTTATTCTGGTATGATAAATAATCGTAGAGAGAGATAAATCAAGGTAACTGAGTAGTTATAGAAATGGTTCAACCGCAGTATGGCACGAACAGGAGGATAACCACAGGTATTTTTATTACCTCCATCAAATTAGCCGATAATCTTTTATTAAAAGGTTTAACTCTAACTGGCACGCTTCGAAAAAATAAAAGAGTAATCTCACTTGAATTTATACCGTCTAGAGAGAAAACAATCCATAGTAGCTGAAAATAAAATACTTGTTTCGTGTGTACCACAAAAAATAAAGCAGTATTATTGTTATCCACTCAATTCAATGATGCAGAAATTGATTATTCAGAAAAACAAAAGCCACTATAGTAATTATACATCATTATAATAATACGAAAATTGGAGTAGATACGGGAGACCAAATTACTTGAGAGTACTCTTGCTCAAGGTCAACGAGAAGATGGCCTTTCCGTCTTTTTATGGAAGTTATAGATATGGCTGCATTGAATGCATACCTCTTATGGATAGACAAATATCCAGAGTGGAAACAAAATAATTAATACCACCGAAAACATTTCACAAGAGAGTTAAGTTTGGAATTGGCAATGCCCAATATCTTAAAAAGGAAAAATAGCAACAACAAGATGCTTTTAATACAGTTTTAACATATTGTGGCGAGTCAATATCCGAAACATTAGTAAATAATACCCTGTTGGCACCCCGTGAGGTCCTCAAAAGAGGAAGTTGTGGGTTTTATTAAAAATATTCGAGAAAAAAAAACAGGCTATTCTGCAATATTTGTCAAACACCTGCGTGTTTAGTACGTAGAATATAGTAAAAAAAAAAGTGGTTTCATGCCCCAATTGCGATAACTTTCTCCACAGGATTAAACTTTGATTATATGATATGTTTGTCCTATTTTCAAATTTTCTGTAGTGTTTATATTTTCCAAATTGCATATATTTTATTGATTTGAATTTCGTGTTTGTTTATACTATATAAATTTCTCGCCCTAAAACCTTGATTTTTGAATTTATATATTCATTTTATATTTTGTTTATATGTTATTTATTGTCTTTATTCGAATTATGGTTTTATTGCCAAAAAATACACGCTACATTTTATTGTATAATTTTATGAAAAAAAATTAAAAGGCTGGAAATCTCTTATCACGCATGCGCATTCTGAATGTTGCGCAGACCGAACGACGCAGCGTAAAAATAATATTCTTATAGAAATGCCTTTCTGTTTTAGCTCTTATTTTATCATTTCTTACCTTTATTTTATATTATTCGACATTTTATTACATAATTAAATGATGTTTATAGCTAATAACAAAAAATAACCTAGCAGATTTTGCATAATTTTAATTTGAAACATACATGTTTAGTGTACCCTTAGTGTCCAACGCCGTTACTGGCGTAATTTTTTAGCACAGTAAGGGAAGTGTTAAAAGGTTGGAGACCTCTTTTCAGTCATGCGCATTCTGAAAGTTGCGCAGACCGAACGACGCAGTGGGAAAATTATATTCGTATAGAAATGTCACTTCTCTGTTTCAACTATTATTTTATCATTTCTTACACTTATTTTATATTATTCGACATTTTATTACACAATAAAATGATGTTTATAGCTAATTAAAAAAAAAACTAATAGATTTTGCATAATTTTAATTTAAAACATACATTTTTAGTGTACCCTCAGTGTCCATCACCGTAACTGGCGTAATTTTTTAGCACAGTAAGGGAAGTGTTAAACTGGTTTTTGTTATTATTGATTTTCATTTGAATTCATGGTATGTATTTGTGTATGTTTTATATATTTTAATTATTAAAAGTTTCATGCAACTAACTTTAAACAAATGTCACATTTGATTTTAACGGACTGCCCATTTTTGCTAATTTGTAACAAGATGTATATATTAATTTGTCATTATTATTAATTTTATGTAATGTTTTTACGTAAATAACTTGCTATTTATTAGAATCGAGGCCTACATTAAAGTTGATAAAATAATTAAAATTACTGAACGTCGTTACAAGATTGTATTGGGGCAAATTTGTGAACTATCATAGAAAACAGAACGTTTGATATTCATCCGTTTGAATCGGACCAAGCTTCGCTCGGAAGAATACGTTAATTTGCGAGATACAGTTGTAAATGACGGTTATAGAAGTAACGGAAGACTACAACTTCTGCAATTTAGTGATGTCAAAAGAAGAATTGTTTGAAAAAGTATTTCTCTATGTTCAAATCAATTATGAATTGTGAACGAGCTATTCTTGCCGCCAAGAACAAAGACGTCTACGAGCTTAACAATATTATTCAGTTCCTTTTTTAATGTTTCACAATTTTATATGTTTTTGTTTCAACTCTCTTTTTTCTTTTTCAGTGCATTCAATATGCTTTAGTTCATCAAAATACCGAGGAAGCAGCAGAGTGACGTGCAACCAGACTTGAGGATGCACGGTTGCGAGCCCGGTGATCGCGTTCTGCAGCTTCAGAACTGCTTCGTTCTCAACAGAATGAACACGACAGGCTGAGAGTGGCTGAAAGACATAAAAATATTGTATACCCACAAGCATTGTGAAATTAAACATATTAGAAATGTGTGCTTTCTATTTTCTTTCTTTTCCATTTAACCAGACTGAGCCACAGCAACGCGTGCCCGGGTACAGCTAGTATTAAATATAAAAAAAAATATTTGAAGCTCCGTAATTGGCACTATGCAAAAAAAAATATTGATGATGCACTCCTTTCACAAAAAAAACTAAATGAGGAAAATAAAACTATTAAAAACTTCATCAGCTGTTGTTATGTCACAAGCTAAAATGCATGTAAACTAGTGTTTTAATGGATATTCGAAATTCGATTCTTCATATCAACTATATATGGCAAAGTGATGAAACCTAATAAAAAAATACTTACATATGTCAAATTTTTGTAATAAAAATTATGTATTTTTTTAAAATTATATGATAAAATCTTCATCAGCCATTTTAATTCCTCTGCGTATGAATGTGTTATATATGTATATTTTTACCTTTAATTAGTATATAGCCTGTGGAAATGTTTTGAGTACCATCTCTTATACACATAAATATTATTTAAACAAATACTTTAGCATTATGTTTCTATATATTTCTAATTATTTCCAATTAATATAATTATTTGATTATTAATTTAAGATTTGAAATATTTCATTTCTAAAACTTACATTAATATTTTCTACAATTTTGTCAAGGTGATTAGTAAGTCCTGTGTTTCCAATGGCTTTTAAAGACTTCTCATACAGCAATGGAGTTTTTTTCGGGTCCTCCTTAATTTTGTTATCCCAGAATTCTATGTAATACTTAATCACATCTTCTTTTTGACAGTTAGCTACTTCACGACAGAAATTCCTTACTAATGTAGATACAACCAAGTGGGATCTATCCATTGCTGTTGAAATCTCTAGAAGAGGCTAAAAAAAAGTAAACTACCAATTATTTTAATATAATACTAGGCCAAATACTATGAATGGGAATATGGGAATGTTTAAAAAGTCAGAAATGTTCAAAATCTTCACAAAATCAAAAAGTGAGCAATCGCATTTCTTAAATCATAGTAAAAAGCTTTGTAAGTTGAGTGATTAACATTTTAAGTTTGATAGTGTGGGCACACCTGTAGCAGAGCCAGATCATATCTGCACCTTCAGGGAACTGTAAACATTGAGAATCCTCAGAACTGAGAGGACGGTGAAGAAGTGGTAATAATAAAATATTAATAATTGGACTAACCGTGACAATGAATAATAAACAAATATATTTAAATTTTTCAATTCAGCCCACCTATTACTTTCAATATTTGTACATGGCCTGACTTTGAAAAAAGTTTAAGGATTGCTGGAGTAATCAATTTGCTGAAACCATTACTGATGTATTGTGCTCTAGCACATTAAAATTTTATTAGTGATTTAGACAATTTTTAGACAGGAAAATTAAAAGATTATTATTATTAAATGGGCAGATATACAGATTATATTGTAACAAATACAAATAATTTATATACCATATATCCCTAAAAAAAGATATTAAAAGAACTGTGGGTGTAGAAACTTTTTATTTTTGTTATTAAATTGGTTAATATTGGAAATTGAACCTGAAACTGAAAGATAAATGATAATTTGTGTTACCTTCAATGCTTCAAGAATTTCTAAATTGTATTCAGCCCAGAATTGAACAGAACTAATCCACCTAGATAATTCGACGTTTGAGATTCTTTCCATTTCATACAATTTTAACATTGCTTTGACACTATTTGCTGTCATGGCTTGATCAAAACACTTTATGTACGAATATTGTTTTTCCCTAGAATATGAATGACAAAGTTTTAATCTTTCATAATTTGTTAAATAATGAACAATAGAAAACGCTTATTATTTTGTTATGTTAATCAACATTATATATGAAAACAACAAATGGAACTTAATCGAACTGTCACAGTCCCCACCTTCTCATCCGTACACTTATTTTTTTTATTTTCTGTAATATTTTTAATATTTCAATATGAAAGACCTAGACAAGAGTCTGCTCTTTGAACAGTGCAATATATATTGTTATTTTATTACTTTTGATATGGTCTGGGACAGTGTTCCCCAACCGGTGCTCCGCGGCCCGGCAACGGGCCGCAGAGACTTTCCGCCGGGCCGCAAACAGTATGTCAAATTTCAAGAAATTCGCCATGCATAAATATTAAATATAGGATTTTTTTGCTTGCACGTTGACTTATATTTTTAGTAATTGTTAAATAAATATAATTGGCATGATAATGCGACACGATGGTTTTCTCAGAATGGACAGTCATAAATCTTCTCAGATACACTTAGGGAGAACGGAAATATTTGCTCTTGGATAGTGAACTCGGATGCAAAACCCTACCTAAATATATTTCCAAGAATTTCATAATATATCATTGTTTTCATTTTGGAATGGACCGGTGAGAAAGTAAATTTTATATTATGGGGACTATGTTAGGCATTATGATAAAGGGTATTTAAAGTTTGGTTTTACTATAGCCCTTGAAAGTGAACTATGTCTACGACCCCTGTGTGTAGTGTGTCACGCAATTCTATCAAATGAGGCGATGAAACCTTCCAAACTTGTTCGTCATTTGCATTCGAAGCATAGTGATCTCAAAGATAAGCCATTGGATTTTTTTGAAAGATTACATGACCAGTTGAAAAATAAAAAAAGTGAAATGAAGAAGATGATAACTAGTGACAAAAAACTGCTTCAAGCGTCACTCTGATATCCAGACACAAAACATTAACATTGCCTCAGTTTTTGATATCAGTGGAAGATGAATATCCATCTTTAAGCTGTAAAGCTATAAATTTATTAATGTCATTTTCAACAACCTATTCATGCGAAAAAGCATTTTCATCCATGTCCTCAATAAAATCGAAACAAAGGAATAGACTGGACGTGAATGCAGCACTTCGCCTGTCAGATACATCACTGCAGCCAAGAATATCCAATATATTAACAAAGATGCAACAGCAGGTTTCGCATTAGTTTGTTGAAAAAGCTCCATTGTTTTTGTTCAATTTGAATTGTATCAGACAATGTTACAATTAAAATTGTTTAACTGTTATATGTATATTTGTTAATTATAGTTACATATGTCCATCTGTCACAATATAAGATTAAAAAAATATGAAATAAAAAAAAACATTTTTATTTCAGTATTAGAGGTCCGCGAAAAAAATTTCTTTTTTTTACCGGTCCACAGGTCTAAAAAGGTTGGGGAACACTGGTCTGGGAGGTGGAGAAAAGGCAGACTCCTGAATCAATGAATCAACTAGGGTATTGTATTGATACTGCAGTCTAAGTTCAGAAATTCGTGGAGAACGGTTATCAAAAATGCCTCTACCAGGACACTAAAAAGAAAACAAGTGGAGAAGAATTATTTATTAACTTACTACTACAGGCATCAAAGCCCTTTGTGCCCACATATGAGTATATATAATGGGTGGATAATGTAAAAGTGATGTTGAACCCTTCAATGTTTATAAAGTGAAGCTGAAAAATATGTTGTCTGGAAAGTTCTTTCATATTTCTCAAATAGATGTTGTTAGGACAAATTTTCATTGCTAACTTCATTACAAACACATTGAATGTATATTATTATGAAAGGTAATAGTTAAGTGCATTTTTTCAACCTATGTTTTACCCAAATTACTTGAGTAGTATTTTAAGTGTAAATTTTAAATCCGAACAAGTTTACTACTATAATACAAAAAAATAAAACACAAACCAACAAAAAATATGTGTGCAATGTATTGCTATGATGCAGTAAGCGATTGTGTGTGTCAAATATGCTTTATAAATTTCTTAATGATAATACAACACTTGAAGATGGTGTCCAATCAGTAATGCCGATAATGACAATAAACAGTGTTCTAGGACACGCGAGATAATTAGATATTGATGATATAAAAAAACATCGACCACGGGCGTTTTTGTATTTTTTCCTTTGAATTTGGCCTAAAAATTCTAAATTACTTTAGTATATGGTATACTTAGTTTGGATCTACAGAAAATTTAGCAGTATTAAAAGCTTTACATAAAACTTCATAAAAGAAAATAATAAATACCAATTGTCTGTCAACAACACATAACCATCGATAAGCTCCTGAGAAGAGGCCTTTTTGAACAATGCCATGAAATCGGATGAACGCATAATCCACATCATCTCAATCAGATCGAGTTCTAAACTTTTGAATACTTCTAATGACTGTTGAAAAGTTTTAAATTTAATTGCTTGAGAATAACTTGGTTTGAAAAATAAGTTTTCTTCTTGTTGAATTTTCATAGCTTTCTCATCTGAAATACAAAATAAAATGTGTTATTTTTTAACTACTGTATTTTTGATGATTTATATTAATGTATTAATCATGTCAACCCCCACTTCAACATTGTCCAGAGGTCCTCAATTTATAAACTTCCCAGAAATAGCGGATTCAAAATGAATTATGTCTGATGCCCATTATCTGATCAGCAGGGAGGACCAACTGCTGCAAGGTACCTTCAAATTAATTAGTGGGTTGTCTCGGTGTTCCAGTACTATGAATGATAATGTAGAAAAGGATGGTTTTGTTGATGGCCTCTTTGATTCAGTCAGCTCGCTCAAAAACAACCAATATCATGAATGATTATTGAAATCAACCTACATGGGTTCCGATTTCAACCTAGCCCAAAACCTGATGTGTGAGCATATCACTTGGAAACCAAATAACAAGAGAGCAAGGATGATTGCGTTTCAGAAACATTGTTCTCCCATAAATAAAACTGAATGAACGGATGAGGAACCAGATAGACTATTTGAGAGATAAACATGTCCGATACTGGTAGCTGTGAAGATAGTCCAAAATGGCAAATCTCCTAGGATTGACGGTGTCCATACAGTATTTCTCTATTGTAGAATCAGTGATATATCTTCTTTACTATCGTAATAAAAGGTGTGGAATAAGAAGTGATGTCTCAGATACATATTAACAAAATGAACTCGTTGCCAGCCTCCATAAGAAATGTGACTCTCTCAAGTATAGAAATCATCAAGTAATCATGCTGTCTGTGTCTAGGTGTTATATCAGGTGATCTACAGTCACAATGGGAATCCCATTTTAGTTGCCCTGAAAAAGTAGTAATGCAGGTTTATTCGTGGTAAATCTTGTGTGGAATAATTTTTTTACACTCGTATCTCCAGTGAGCACAAGAACACTCACTACTTGCTGGTTGCTTCATTGCCATAGAAAAAAACTTTGACATCCTCCGAAGATCCTTATAATGGGAAGTGCTCCTCGCTCATAGTATATTTCCCAAGGTTGTAACCATGATCAAGGCACTGTTCCAGGAATCCATATGCTTTGTAAGAGCAACTAGGGATCTGTCTTAGTGCTTCTGGATCATGATTGAAGTCCGGTGCGGTTGGCCCCTCTTATTTTGTCAACTTTATGGACTATTTATTGAAAAAATCTATAGAGGGAATGAGAGACCTTCTAATGCTTGAAGAACTGGCCACATATGAGATTATGGAAAAGCTGGAAGACCTTGATATTGCCTTGTTAAGAGAGGAAGTGAAGGCTATTTAGTGCCTGCAACTATTTTATCATACGCCACTAAATCTTGACATGTTACTAAGGTGCAAGAGATAAGACTTTTACTACTAAAACATCTTTTCTGAATAAAGGAAGAGTGCAAAATCTTAAATATAATGTATGGACCCAAAAACATAAGATATATGACAGGATAGAATGGAATGGAGTTATGTTACCCTGCACCTACCCAAATAGGGGCCTGGTATTATAAAGGAAGTTCTAACACGAATACAAATCTTTTTGAAAAATGACGCTAATCAAAGCTGAAGTAAAAATTATTATATTTAAAACTTTTTTTTTAATTAAGTAGTCGAGAGCCTTTTTAAGATCACTTGCATACCTGTAGGTGTTGATTCCTGTCCCTCTTTACTAACAACTTCTTGCAGCTCCAGTGTTTGATTGACAGTAATAACAGTCTGTATATTTGTTGTAACAATGTTTTTACTAACATGCACCTCTTCACACGTCACTCTGACAGGTATTCCCGATTCATCAATTCTGTATACGCAAACTTGTTCACTCCTACAAATAACATAATAAGTATTATTTTTAACTGTCACATCTCTATAAAGGTAAGCAAATATATATGGACACAAAGGAAACAAAACAGCATTTCTGAATTTGTATGTAGGACAGTTTTTAAACTGGTTCTATACAACAGGGCTCACTATATTGGTAAGTCAGACATTTTTTTCAGTTCAATATCCTAAATAGAATAAGGTTTTTTATATTTGGTAACCAAATTCTGACAAAGGCCATACAACATAGGTTTTATTTACAGTAAAAGTCTTTTAATTAGACAATGATAGTTGGTAATTCGAACTTTTTGCCATTTTCTAGGTCCCAAAATTGACTTATCATAATAAATTCTACTAATAATTTGAAAGACCATGTATTTCACAATTCAAAAATATTTTTCTCCAAAAAGTATTAATGAATCAAAATAATTTGAAATTTTCCACGCAAATCACAGATCCACATATTAGCCGGTCCTAGTGGTGAAACAACCGGTATATTTAGCGCTGGCGAGCATTTAAAATTTCGGGACTCCCTTATATCCAAAGATTTAATATTGAAATATCTCAAGATTTTATTCATAAGTATGGGGAAGCCCACTGATAAAATAAGGAAACAGTGTAAATGGGATAAAATAAAAATATATCATAATTACAGCATTTTTTGTGAAATGTTATTTTTAATTTTTCTATAAATTAGCAAATTACCTCTCTTACGATATTTAAAATCTGAGATGAAATTAAAGTGGCCTGAGCTTGTTTTTTTTCATTAGTATGGGAATTTTGAGTCTTCTTCTCGTATAAATTATTATGTATTTTTAAGTTTCTTTTTATTTTACCTTTAATAATTACACGACTATAAAAATTGTTTTAAAAAAACTAGGAATCATATTTCATAATATAATAATCAAATGCATGACCAAATAAAATCCAGTGATATAATATTTATATTCTGAGGGGAAATATAAACAACTTGATCTGTGTAAAAATTTACCATGTCAAAATCAAAAGTGACAATTATATATTTATTTTATTTATACACATTAGTTGTCCATGAAAAAATAGTATGTTTATTATTTATTTCACAATGAAATATATTTTGATGTCTCAATATTCTGGAAATATGTCGACAAAACTTTATTTGACTTACATTATGTTATTATAGTAAGAAAAAATGACCGTGACGTTCCTCATATTTCATAATATAATAATCAAATGCATGACCAAATAAAAACCAGTGATATAATATTTATATTATGAGGGGAAATATAAACAACTTGATCTGTGTAAAAATTTACCATGTCAAAATCAAAAGTGACAATTATATATTTATTTTATTTATACACATTAGTTGTCCATGAAAAAATAGTATGTTTATTATTTATTTCACAATGAAATATATTTTGATGTCTCAATATTCTGGAAATATGTCGACAAAACTTTATTTGACTTACATTATGTTATTATAGTAAGAAAAAATGACCGTGAAATTGGTTTTTCAAATTGGTTTTTCAATCAAATTGGTTTTTCAGTGATCGTATTATTGTAATTTGATTTTTTCGTGAAATTTGTTCCCTTTAATTTTGAAATAACGAACTTTTACACTTCTAACAAAAACAAATGATGTGTAGCGTCAACTGACTTAAAGCTTTCTTTATAATATAGAAAAGCGTATTGGCTCTTCTTACAATGATGTTTTAGTTCCATTTCAGTTTATTAAACATTATAATTCTTCAATCCTTCTGAGTAGTCACAGGTTTAATGTTGATATTGTTGAACGTATATGTGATTTCAAAGTTTATTATAATATCAGTATGGGAATATTTGATTTTTGACAACATACCAGATTGTATTATTAATCAAATAAAATAAATGGAATTACTTGAAAGCGTAAATTTCAGGATAATATGGGTTTTCTACAACAACAGCTTTGGGAACACTACTTGGTCCTCTACGATTCAAACAATTTTCAAGATCACGCTTCCTTCTCATGTGTTCATTTCCTTCAGATTTATATGGGGCATATAAACTTTGACATGTTCCCATAATGTCTGACTGGAAAAAAAAACAATGTATCCAAATAAACTGTTTTGCTAATTTTATATTTAAACAATAAAAGTACTAAAATGCATTTATAGTGGATGAAATGGCGAAGAATTGTATTATTAGTTTCAAGCCTGTTAATGAACGAATCTGTGTTCTTCGCATCAAAACAAGATTTTTTAATGTGTCAATGATTAACGTGCATGCAGAGACTGAAGATAAAGATGACATAACTAAGGATACCTTCTATCAGAAACTGGAACAGGCGTTCAACTCAATACCTTCTAATGATATAAAGATTGTCATCGGCGACCTTAATGCAAAAATTAGCCGAGATGTAATGTATCAACGCATTACAGGAAGACACAGTCTGCACGTGGACAGTAATAACAATGGATCCCGTGTAATAGATTTCGCTGAATCAAGAAACATGGCTATATCTTCAAAAAAATTTCCCAGGAAAGATATCCATAAGGGGACATGGACCTCTCCAAATGGCAGACACCACAATCAGATCGATGACATATTAATAGAGAAAAGAGGAGCCTCCAACATTATGAATATACGAACATACAGAAGAACGAATTGTGACTCAGATCACTACATGGTGGTGGCCACGTTTAGGAGTCGCATCTCTAATAACAAATCAGGAAAACAACAAAGTGTATCAAAATTTAACACAGAGGCTCTTAAAACACCCGAAGGCAGAGAGCGATACCAGAACAGTCTTGCAGAAACCCTTCCTAATGAACTGGATGATGTAGTGTCCCAAGGAGCCTTAAAAGATGACTGGGAAAAGGTTAAAAATGCAGTCCTGAGTGCATCAGAAGTTGGAATAGGTAATACTAGTTACAGAAGTTGAAATCGGTAAACCTAGGCAACCTAGAAACCCATGGTTTGAAGAAGAGTGTAAGCGGAAAATACACAAGAAGAACAGACTGAGGAAACTATACTTGGAACGGAGTACAAGAGCCAAGAGACAAGATTACGAGAACGTTAGAAGAGAAGCCAATAACATGTTGAAGAAAAAGAAGAGAGGATATATGAACGGTATACTGTTGAAAATGGAACAGGACTTCATCAACAATAACACGAGAAATGCTTATAGAGCAGTCAACCTATTCAAGAAGGACTTTAAACCAAACACCAACCTATGTAGAGACACACGAAAACATCATAGCTGACCCAGAAAGAATAAAAAATAGATGCAGGAATACTTCACCCAAATCCTAAATCCGAATGCCCAACTGGGAAGCGAGACAACAGAAATACCCATGGAGGACTACCAGGAAATCAGCCCCTTCTCGCTCACTAAAGTGAAATGGGCAATAAAGAAAATGAAAAATAATAAGACACCTGGGATAGATAATATGCCATCCGAACTATTGAAATATGGGAACGAACACCTTCACTGATAAATAAGATATGGTATTTGGAAGAAATCCCGAGGAACGGCAAATCATATGTCCGATACATAAGAAAGGGGATAAACTCAAGTGTGAGAATCATAGGGGAATTTCACTGTTGAGCACTGCCTATAAACTACTGACTACAATACTGAAGGAAAGGGTGGAATGTTTTGTAGAGGAGGTCATAGAAGAATACTAAGCTTGTTTCACAAGAGATAGATCAACAAGTGACCATCTATTTACAGTATGAAAAATACTTACCAAGTGCTGGGAATTCGACGTTGACATATACCAACTGAACATTGACTTTAAACAAGCCTAGGTTAACATCAGTAGAGAAAAATTGTACAACATACTATTAGCATTCAAGATACCAACAAAACTAATCAGACTGATAAAAGCAACAATGAGCAATATGAAATGTAGAGTGAAGATTGGAGGGGAGCTCACAGATGAATTCACGGTGTCCCAGGGTCTCAAGCAGGGTGATGGATTAGCCCCTACACTTTTCAACCTAAGTTTAGAATACGTCATACGTAAGACATACCACAATAACACAAACCCCAACATTTACTTCCAAAGCAGCCAGATTGTTGGATACGCAGCCGACTTCAACATATTGGGAAGATCCCTGACAGCGGTAAGAGAAGTCTTCGAGCCATTAAAAACAACAGCCAAAGAGATAGGATTGGAAATAAATTAAGGTAAAACGAAAATATTGAAACAATCTAGAAGCCCATGTAATAACCCTCAACACAGCATTCAGTTTAAAGATAGAAATAACTTTGAAGTAGTTGATGACTTTACCTACCTGGGATCCACCATAACTAAGGAAAATAAAGACCACATAGAGATCAAACGAAGGATTGCAACCGGAAACAAAACATTGTTCTCTCTTCTCCCAGTACTTAAATCAAGAAGTGTCCACAGAAAAACAAAAATCACCCTATACAAGACCATAATTAGGACAGTAGTGACATACAGGTGCGTAACGTGGGTGATGACAGCAAGAGATGCTGGACACATTTGAGAGAAGAGTGTTACGTAAAATTCTAGGACCCATGAACGATGGCGAAACCTATAGAATAAGATACAATGGTGAGCTGTATAACATCTATAAAGCTCCCAGGCTCTCTGTACATGCTAGACTGAGCAGGCTGAGATGGGCTGGGCATGTGCAGAGAATGCCGTCATCACGGGTACCTAAAAGGATCCTTGAGGAACATGCGGGTGGAAGAAGAAAGATCGGTAGACCTAGGCTGCGATGGGAGGATGAGGTGAAAAAGGACGCGGCCCAACTACTACAAGTGACAGATTGGAGGGCCGCGGCGAAAGACAGGAGGAGTTGGAGGCGAGGATTGATGGACGCCAAAGCCCGATATGAGCTGTAGAGCCATCGAAGAAGAAAAGTACTAAAATATTCACAAATATCCCTCACTTTACGTAATTAATTGGTTTTAGGAAAAAATGCCTAAAATGAATTGATTTTAATTTGGGTGAGAACGTGATCAGTTTCAAATAAAAAAATAAAGAAAAAGAAGAATAATTGTGTTTATTTTTAATTACACGGCTTAAATAGCTTTTACTTGTCAGCGGGTAATGAATAAACTGGGTCAAGCAGATTTATCTCATTATTCCCCTGCTGTCTTCAAGGATTTGGACTGACAGATAAGAAAGATTAAAAAAAAATTTTTTTTGATCCTAAAGTTCTTTGTAAAAATCTGAAGAATCTCTGGCATCTTTGGTGTTTCTATTCCTATGAGAATCATTCATTCTCTTCGATGAACTTAATTGCACCATCAATGTGGTAAAACAACTTGGCTATATGTTTAAATCATGTTATAGCGAGAGATGCCTGCAAGATCTATAGCGACAGATGCCTGTAGATCTAGCAAAGAAAATTTTTAAAGAAATACATTATGATATTAATGAAAATAGTATTTTATCAATTTCAAAAAGTTTTTAATTTATTTAATTAACTGAAAAAAAGAATGTCGATTTAGATTATACTTTAGTTATGCAGTACAACCTGGCAGAATTATTTACTTCACTTCCAGCTAGAAAGATGTCCAGACTGAAATTCTGTCTAAGAATCTGGTTTCTAATGGGAATCAAACCAGCAACCACCGAGTAAGAAGACAGGCATCTTACCAATTAGACTACGGAGTCCATTAACCGTTTTACTGCTGAACATATGTTTCAATACTATAAAACATCTATGATATGTTATATATAGACTCTCAACACTCTAACGATTAAATATAATAGAAGTCAAAAGCGCGTATAAAAAAACTATTTACCTACTTTCTCTGAAATTAATTTTCTATTAACTCATTCGCGGCGGGTTACGCATGGGTGAGTCTTCAGATTCTCCATACGTGGTCGCGGGTTACGCACCCGTGCGTCTTCTGCCATGTGACACTTTGGCCCTAAAAAAATCGGTCTACCGCGATAAATATTTCAATTTCATCCAACAGATGTCATGGCAAACATTTAATAGATTATTAAAATTATAAATTATATGTAAATATTTACGTAATTAAAAAAAAATGCGATTTTTTAATAGGATTTTTTTTTACTTTTCTATTGGAACAAATAAGTGTATCTGTTTTGTTTTTAGCCTTGCTTAGTTTTTAAATAATATGTACAAACATAGAATATGAAAAGGTTTGCTTCTTTGGTAAATTTCGGGGAATGCCATCGAATGAATTGCAAACATGTGGTTGAAATTCCGAGAAATATGCTCCCGTTTTTACTTTCAAAACTTGAGTATTTCTCTGCGTTTTGCTGTGTCCGTTGGTGTATTCAATCCCTAGTTCTTTGTTCTTTGTGATTATTGTTTAAATTGACTGTTTGAATCGTTGAATTTTCAAACCCTTCAAAATGGAAGACGAGTCATTTTTACCCGAAATATGTGAAGACGATTTATCTGATATAGCCAGTGGTAATGAAGACAGTGAAGAAAGTGCATCTGATATTGTAGGACAAAGAAGTCGAGTACGGGTAATGCATGTACCTACGTCATCTTCATCCAGCAACACGGAGGAAGAAGATGTAAACATTGATTGGACAGATTTTGATCCAGCGCGAAATAATGAAAATTTTGAAGGTGTTGCTGGAGTGAAAATATTTCCAAATAATCCTGAAAGTCCAAGTGAAGTAACGTCGCTATTTATTGGCGATGATTTATTTGAAAAAATAGTCCGAGAGACAAATTCCTATCAACAAAGAAACAGCCATAGGTATAAAATTCCAGCTCATGGTCTAAAACGGTCTGACGTCACAATGCAAGAAATAAAAAAAATGTTTGGGCTTGTCATAATTATGGGTTTGGTGAGGAAAAACTCGATCGATAGCTATTGGTCAACCAACCCATTGATAGAAACGCCTATTTTTGCCAAAACAATGAGCAGAGATCGATTTAGGCAAATTATGTCTTTTCTGCATTTTTCTGATAACTCGAATATTCCTCCAAATTCTAACAAACTCATAAAAGTGCAAGATATTATTGATTATTTTTTAAATAAGTTCAAAACGGTGTATGAGCCAGAACAAAACTTGTCACTCGATGAAGGTATCATACCATTCAGAGAAAGGCTCGGCTTTCGGGTTTACAACCCAAGTAAAATTGTTAAATATGGAATTTTAAATAGAATTGTATGCGAAGAAAAAACTCGCTATATTTGCAATTTTGTTATATATTCTGGAAAAGGCATGAGCTTAGAAAATACAATAATGAAAATTTTGGATCCATATTTAAATAAATGGCATCATCTTTATGCTGACAATTTTAACAATAGTGTGAAATTAGCGTCTACTTTACTATCGAAAAAAATTAGAGTTTGTGGGACGATTAGATCGAATCGTGGACTGCCAATTTCCCTAAAAAATGCTAGAATTCGGCGTTCAGAAGCCAGGCATAAGAGAAAAGGGGAAATCCTTTTACAAATATGGAAACACAAATAAAACCGTAACATTCAAATGATTTCCACCATTCATAACGCAAAAATGGTAAATACAAGTAGAATCGATCGAGACACGCGCCTTCCAATTCAAAAACCCCACTGTATAGTGGATTATAGTAATTATATGAATGGTGTTGATCTTGCTGATCAATATCTAGCATACAATCCACTATTTAGAAAAACATTGAAATGGCCAAAGAAAGTTTTTTTTTATCTTATTCATTGTGCTTTATTTAATTCGTTTCGTGTATACCAAAAATTGAATACAACATCAAAGATGAAATTTAACCACTTCATGTTGAATACGGCAAAAGCTTGGATAAACACGCCTCATACCACGACCGAAAGCGAAGAAATACCCACGACAAGCCAACCTTCAACATCCGAACGAGCTCCCCGATTTGATCCGCCAGGAAGGCTTTCAGGAGAATTTAAACAACACCAACCAGTTAAAATTATGCGTAACAATAAAAATATTTGAAGAAAGTGTCGAGTGTGTTCCTCACATAAAATACGCCGAGAAACTTTTTTTATGTGCAAACAGTGCAATGTTCCTCTACATGTTGGCGAATGTTTCCATGCGTACCATTCAAAAAATAAATATTGACAAATATACAATTTATTTAAATTTTGTGTTAGTTTTTATATTAGTAAAATTTGTAAGTTTTAATAATAATAATAATATATAATAATTATAAACATTTTCGGAATGGAAAAAAATATATAGTGCCTATTCGAGGACAACTTGAAGCAATTTCGAATCGAAAGTGAAAAATGAACTTATTTTTGATTTTAGACATAGTTTAGTACCACTGCATTCTCTGGATGTCATGTGTGAAATATTTTTTCGCGATTTCGACGACGCGACGTCTTTCCATTTAAACGACTTAGTTTAAATAAATTATATATAATTGAGAACCGCAGATCAATATTTTCAAATTTTCTAAAAAAGTATGGCATAATATCACTGAAATTAGATAATATTTTAATTTTGCTAAAATACTAAAGGTACATATATTTTTTTGAATATATTTATTTTTAAATATTTAAAAAGTTTGAGAACCACTGTAAAGTTTAAAAATAAAAAATATTGTAGAGTGAAGTATTCTAACACCTGACTTCAAGTTATTTTGAAATATAACGATTGGTTAAAAAGTTACGGCGTTTTTTCTAAAACATATTTTTTTGCATCATTTCGTGAATTAGGCCCCGCTACACAATAAAGATGGACAAAAAAACGACCCGACGCGAATGTGTTAAGAAACTTTACCTCAGTCACAGTGTAATTTTGAGTCCCAACTGGCTTGGTGTATTGCAGCATTGACAGAATCCCTCGCCGGACATTAATGGCTCCTCTGGAATCTCCTTCCAATGAACACAATCCTATGATCTTCTGTTGATTGTAATGGACATAGAGAGAATTTGTGGTCAAGGCCTTTCCCAAAGTTCCAGATAATTTGTTTTTCACATCCTCATCTGGGAAATTAAATGTGACTTCTTTAACCTGGAAAAAATGGTCAATATTAAAATTTTCTATACATAAACTACTTTTTTTATAAAACACTTTTGCTGTACATATACATATATAGTAAAACCTGGAGGATTGAAATGTGGTAATTTTTTTCAACCAGCAAGAAAGATGTGAAAGAAACCTTCAGTGTAAACCAGAATGAAACGTTTTTTAGTGAAATTGGATGTCAACGGGAATCAAACCCATAACCCCCGGGTCAGAAGACAGGCATCTTAGCAACTAGGCCATGTAAGTCATATCTATTTGGTCATCAAAAGATGATGGTAGCATAAGTAATATGATATTTAAGAACTTTTTGTTCTTGAATGAGCTCAGTATTTGAAGGTGTCACTGAAACTAAAACATTGAAAATGTAGTACTTTTACTGTTATATGTACAATTCAATCTAAAGTAGCATACTAAACAAAAAGCTTAGCAAACTAAGCTTTTTATCAAAATTGTGTTTTTTTATTTTTATCAAAATTATCAATTTTGTGAAAATCCGAGTTAGAATATTTGATAATAAAGTAAATATGTTGCTATCTCCGCAACACATGTTTCTACTTCCTATCATGATGTTATCTTCAGGCAGAATGATCCTGGTTTGTTACAAGGAGATCAAATGCAAGTCTGTGTTGTCTATTATCCCAAATGTAAAATTTTGCTTTCTCACTCACGCTTATAAAGGCTCGACTCTTTTGATCTTAGATAGACCAAAAGTAACTGCTCAGCAAGCCAGAATAAAATCAGGATAATACTATAATAGGAATGTGTATTTTAACTAACGTATTTTTACAAAACAAGGAAAAAAATACTCATTTATATCATCATCATCTCACCCTTTACGTTGGGATGTCACAAAACACACCCAACCAGGTTGATCCACAGCCCATAGATTAATAGGTCAACTGTATATTAAAGATTGCCCAGATCTTCTACAGTACCATCACTCGCCAATCTTTGTTGCATTGAAAAACCTCTCATATTCTCTGTAGATTTTATGAATACAAAATTATTTTATCTCGTACCCAGATTACGTCAATTGGGTAATGAGTATGCTACAGACTTGGACATATTTGGAGATGATTTTAATGCATTTAAAAGTTCTCTCAGGGAGTGTTTTTGTTTATTTAAACTGTAAATCCAGCATCATGAGTGGATGGATTATACAAATATTTTTATTTTATCCGCATAGAATTTTTGTGCATTATTGCATTAGAAATACTTCTAGATAGTAGATAGAATGCATGTACGTACTTTATTCTGATATTTTTTGTATATGAATCGTGTCAATGTTTAAAAATTTTGTCACAGGTTGATTTTGTATTCATGTGCACTTTAAATTCTAATTTGAATTTTCATATTGTAACTATTTTAATAGTCAAAAAAGACCGTACATTTTACAAAATAAACAAATAAAAAAGATATCTCTAATCTAGATAATATAACATTTAAAAAAAATTATTTAAATGCAGCAGTCATTGAAAGACCTTAATAAACACTCATTGAAATTATACTGCATGGTCTGATGTCTGATAATCTTGATGTTCTCATTTTAAAGAAAAGAGGATATGAATCAGAGATTTAGCAATTAAATGGAATGGTAAAATTGGCAATGAAGTCTGATGAAAATATTGATTAACTGGTCTATACTCAGAAGAACCAAAATCAGTTATCCATAGGTTCTCCACTGTATAGAATGAAAACAAAGGTGATGAGAATGAAATGCGATAGATGCCTTCAAGATGTGGTGTTGGGGGCAGATGCTTTTTATTCCATAAAGCACAAGGCATGCCAACACTGTATTTTAATGTGTTACAGTTTCATTGTATACAGAACAACCTGGCATACCAATATCTCTATCATGCAAGAATTAAAGATTACCGAAAGACTTTCATTAATGTACTGGAAAATAATCGTAACATTATTTGAAAATGTTGATAGAAAGAATAACAAGAGTCTAGATAATTTGGCTATCAAGGGAACAGTTGAATAAATACAAGCATGAGGAAGGTATCCTACAAAATGGGCAGACCAAATAAAAGAGTTAACAGGATTCTCTTTAAATGAAGCCCTGGACTAGGAAAATTGGAGACAGGTGGTGTACCAACTTCCAGAAAAACAGAGGACTACGGCGCTCAGCATCGAACACGCAATGAAGAAGAATAACAACACCAAAAGTGTAAACAGTCACGTAATAACGAAACAAACCAGCATTTCATAACCAACCTTCATTTCCATATCACAGGGTGATAGTATGTCCAATTCCACAGTTGCATTAATTATTAACTCATCAGAACTCTTTTTAAGCTGGAACATTATCCCATCTGTCCTGAATGCTCCGGCGAAGGAGAACACGTATCTATGTCCAGGCTTGTACAGGCTTTGGGTTTGTTGGCAGCCTTTGGAGCAAAATGATATTCCTCCATAACAGCCTACAACCAATGTCTAATTTTTATTTATTTACAGCTAATTTGTTTTTAAAAAGACCAGCAAATTAATATTTCTTCAGAGCAGGGGTATTCAACTTTTTCCGGATACAAGCCATATTTGACTTTAAGTTTTAATTGATCTAAAACAGGCAGTGCCAAAATATTGATTTTTAATTTTTTTTAAATTTTAATTCTCTATAATACAAAAATATTTCAAATACAGGATATGAACAAAAAATATTATTCACAAAATAAGTAAAAATAAATTTCCAGGGATTCGTAACCAGTTTTATAATTCTGATTTGTTATTTTTTATCTGGTATGTTCTATTGTACCATTATTCTTTTTATGATAAATGTATATTTGTAACATTTTTCTTTATTATTTCATTTTCAAAAAAATAATAATTGAGATGGCGGGAAATATCGATAGCGATTTGGAATTTGAGGCAAACAGGCAATATATAAGAGTCAGAAGATATTGTCGAGGTACAGGATGAAGTAGATTCTGATGTGGAGGCCATTGAAAAAGACGAAGAAATATTATTTACATCAAAACGTGGATTCAAATGGATTTCATTACCACCTCCATCTTCAAGGCGTCGGGTATTAAATATTCTCACCGAAGATTCAGGACTCAAAGTATGTTCCATAAAATGTATGTTTTGTCTGTTTGTAAATGAAGAGGTGGTAAAAGTGATAAGTGAAGAAACAAATCGTCATTTGAATCTAATTAATTTAGAAAAGAACCAACCAATATCAGAAGACGAATTATTTGCATTCATTGGAATATTGCTCGCGCCTGGCAGAATTCGAACATGAAAGCTACCTTTGAGTGAATTGTGGATAAGTGAAAGTCCCTTTTGCTAGCCATTTTTCACAGCAGCTCTGTCTCGAGATAGATTCATCTATATTTACAGTTATATTCGCTTTGATGATAAAGAAACCCGAGAAGAGATATATCAGGTTTCTTCAGATAAATTAGAACCAATTAAGTGGATTTTAAAAATGTTTGTGGATGCGTGCAAGAGCAATTATTCTCCATCTTCAAATATAACTGTAGGCGAACGTTTGGCAAGCTTTAGAGGGAATTGTCCATTTCGCGTGTACTCGTACATGAAGTCTTAACCTGGTAAATATGGCATCAAAATTTGGGTTGCTGCTGACTCTGCGATGGCATATATACCAAATTTACAGGTTTTTGCTGGTATGATAAATAATCGCAGAGAGATAAATCAAGGTCACCGAGTAGTTATGGAAATAGTTCAACCGCAGTATTTTTTTACCTCCATCAAATAGCCGATGATCTTTAATTACAAAGTTTAAATCCAACTGGTACGCTTCGAACAAATAAAAGAGAAATCTGTTGTTTATAGTTAAGGCATTAACGTTGTGGAGGTTTAAAAACATTGTAATTTATTTTTAACAAACACTGTTTATTCCACTTTTTTATGACGGTATAACCCTACCGGTTTCAAGGCTTTCACCTCATCTTCAGGGGAGTACAAACAAGACTAAATGCTGTTCGAATTGGCACCGACATAGACACTTCAACGGTTGGAGGCGGGAGGGGTGAGGGGAAGGCTAGGTATAATTTCTGCCAGGAGCGGGGAGATTTTGGGGAAATAACTATTCAACAGATGCTCCGATCGGTATACTGACTTAGAAATTTCTAGGGCCTCTAATCTGTCCAATTTATTTCCGTTGCCGTAATTAAAATTAAAAATATGTAAGAATTTGGCATCATCGATAGAAAAAGTATGATTTTCACGGTGACAATGATTAGCCATTTCAGAATAAATTAGAGGATTTGTTAAGGCAGATTGGTGTTCCAGAAATCTCTTTTCAAAAGATCTTCCTGTCTTTCCTATATAGAAATTAAGTTAACCAAAAATGTTTTGTGCTGGTTTAGGTATGCAGATGACATTCTTTGTGTTTGGACGGGTACCGATAGACAATTACACCAATTTCTTAAATATTTAAATTCTATAGAAAGTTTTATAAAATTTACATTAGAAACAGAACAGGACGGAAAATTAAATTTCTTGGACCTAACATTATCTCGGAAAAAAGGCACATTTGACTTTGATATATATAGGAAAAATACTTATTCAGACTCTATAATTCCAGCAACTTCTAACCATCCTAATAATCATAAATTCGCCGCCTTTAACTGTATGTTTCATAGATTGCTCAGTGTCCCATTAACCGACGACAATTTTAAAAAGGAATTAATAACCATCAAAACAAATTGCTACAAATAATGGCTATCTTGGAAGCCTCATTGATTCACTTTTAAAAAACAAAACAAAAAAGAAACTTATAAAAGATTATATATTTAACGACACCTATAAGCATACCTATAAATGGAGCAAAGTCCTATTTATAAAAAATATATCAAATGAAATAACCAAAAATATTCCAAGTCACATAAAGCCAGCTTTTTACACTAACTTTAATCTCCGGAAACTCTTATTTAATGGGAAAGGCAAAAATGGAATACTTAGCAACAGCGGTGTGTATAAACTTTTATGTGCTGACTGTGATAATTTCTATATAGGAAAGACAGGAAGATCTTTTGAAAAGAGATTTCGTGAACACCAATCTGCCTTAACAAATCCTCTAATTTATTCTGAAATGGCTAATCATTGTCACCGTGAGAATCATACTTTTTCTATCGATGATGCCAAATTCTTACATATTAGCGGCAACGGAAATAAATTGGACAGATTAGAGGCCCTAGAAATTTCTAAGTCAGTATACCGATCGGAGCATCTGTTGAATAGTTATTTCCCCAAAGTCTCCCCGCTCCTGGCCGAAATTATACCTAGCCTTCCCCTCACCCCTCCCGCCTCCAACCGTTGAAGTGACTATGTCGGTGCCAATTCGAACAGCATTTAGTCTTGTTTGTACTCCCCTGAAGACGAGGTGAAAGCCTTGAAACCGGTAGGGTTATACCGTCATTAAAAAGTGGAATAAACAGTGTTTGTTAAAAATAAATTACAAAAGAGAAATCCATTTAAATTTTTACCGTCTAGAGAGAAAAAATCCATAATAGGTTTTGCTGAAAATAAAATATTTGTACCACAAAAAAAGCAGTATTATTATTATTATCCACTCAATTCAATGATGCAGAAATTGATAATTCATAAAAAACAAAAGCCACTAAATGACTAGAGAGTACTCTTGCTCAAGGTCAACGCGAAGATGGCTTATCCGTATTTTTGTGGAAATTATAGATATGGCTGCATTGAATGCATACCTCTTATATGTAGATAGATAAATATCCAGAGTGGAAACAAAATAATAAATGCCGCCGAAAAAATTTCATAAGAGAGTTTAGTTTGGAATTAGCAAAGCCCAATATCCTAAAAAGGAAAAATAGCAACATCAAATATTACAAGCAACAACAAGATGCTTTCAACACTGTTTTAACATATTGTGGCGAGTCAATACCCGAAACATCAGTAAATAATACTTTGTTGGCACCCCGTGAGGTCCTCAAAAGAGGAAGTTGTGGGTTTTGTTAAAAAAATCAGAGAAAAAGAACCAGGTTATTCTGCAATATTGTTCAAACACCTGTGTGTTTAGTACATAGAATAGAAACAAAAGTTATTTCGTGCCCCAATTGCGATAGACTTTCTCCACAGGATTAAACTTTGATTACATGTTTGTCCTATTTTCTGTAGTGTTCGTATTTTCCAAATTGCATATTTTATTGATTTGAATTTCGTGTTTGTTTTTATATTATTATTTTTGAATTTATATATTAATTTTATATTTCATGGATATGTTATTTATTGTCTTAATTCGAATTATATTTTTATTGGTGCTCCAATGATATACAAATAGTGATATACAAATGACTAAATGACTGCAAAGGAGACAAAGGGTTTTTTGAAAAAGTTTAGCAGTCTGACATAGCAACAGCATGCTCAAGACAAAAGTGAGTAGCGAAAACTGAAAATAATAATAGGTATCATGTAAACATATGAAAATAAAGTAAAACAATATCATAATGCGACCCGCCAAACCATGGAAATGAACTTATTGTAACCAATGTTTGCTGTAACCGAATTGATATTATATAATATATTTTGTAATACTCCCACTTGTATCCGTTTTTTTTCTATTTAAACCTTGAAAATTAACCCATTAGTTTTGGAAGATTAGTTTTGGCAAGTTTACAAATATTTCTTACTCCTGATATTTTTCTAAAGACGTTTATAAAAGCTTAATTTTTTAATTTATGATGGCACCTAAAAAAACATAATTGACTCGGGGTAATTGACCACAAAATAAGATTTAATTAAATCATAAGATTAAATTCCGTAATAAGATTAAAGACCTCCCCCGACTTCGGATTTCTTCACTCCGCAAGAAATCCAAAAAATTATTAAAAATCTACAAAATAAGAGAGCCCCCTGTCCAGATTCTATAACCAACTTCACCCTAAGGAAACTCCCCAACAAAGCCAGCTATAATGTCAAGATTCAATGCCTGTAACAGGCATAGATTTTCCCCTTCTGTTCTCAAATGCGCAGACGTCATAATGCTTCCAAAACCGGGTAAAAAAATAACACACACTGAAAATCCTACCTTATTGCCTACACTAGGTAAAGTGCTCGAACGACTTATCCTCGATCGCCGATCATGCGAGATAACCTCGGTTAACATAATTCCAGACACACAACACGATTTTCAACCACGACACTCGACCTCCCATTAACTTCTTCGTGTCGTAGAACATATAGTTACAGGTTTCAATAATAAAAAAAACATCAAACCATTCTCTTCTCGCTGGACGTGGCGAAAGCTTTCGACACAGTCTGGCCCGATGGACTGCTCTTCAAACTGTAAAAGGCCGGAATCTATCTACACCTCGTGTAGCTCATAGCTTCGGTTTTAAGTGACCGCACCTTCTCCGTTAAGGTTAGCAGTATAAATTCATCCCACCGTCCTTTTTTAGGAGGGGTTCTCCACTCACTCTATAATATATATACCAGCGACATGCCCTCTCTCCAGACCAGCCGATCTATCACCGCGCAATACGCGGATGATACGGCTTTTCTCTCAACCTTCAAGTACTCATGCGATTCGCACTCTCGCATACAGGAATTCATTCTAAGACTGAAAAGCTGGTGTAGAGACTGGAAGGTTAAAATAAACCCTTCCACGAGTGCAGCAATCCGTTTTTCTAGAATACATCCGGACTTCATCCGACCCCTCAAACTTTTCGGTCAGAGCGTTCTGTGATGCGACGAGGTAAAAAACCTCAGCGTCACCCTCGACGCGAAGCTGTCCTGGAGAAATTACATCACTAACACAGTACACACTGTGTTCTTATGAAGATATTTTTATTACCTACGCATCAAAATTATACAACTTTTTTTATTATTTTAAAAAATAAATTATTTGGGAAGTATAGATTATGATAAACATGTTTGTGTTGTATTACATTCTGTTATATGCAGTACAACCTGGTGAATTGTGAGTTAACACATCATAATCTCTTCCAGCCAACCAGAAGGATGTTAAAGAGGTCTTAAATGAAAATGACACTCAACTCTTTTTAAAATTAATTGGGATCCAAAGAGAATTGAACCCCAAATATGGTGATTGGACAACATAAAAATCGCCAATAAAATTTATTTTTCACAAATTGTCCAGGAGAAAATTATATGTTAATTTCAAAATTATTTTTATTTAATTTTCTCAAAAATATTGATCCGCGATGGATTGCATTGAAAAAAAAACGTGGTCCATAAACACAGAAAGTTTGAGAAGCACTAAAAAAATACCAACTTAAATTGGATACTTAATTTACTATAAAAATAATACTTACATTTTATTGCAGACTTACCGAAGTACGGAAAGAAAAGAGGTTCGCTGAGTCTTCTTCATACTACTCTAATATTTGCAAATGTGTTACATAAAAAATTCACGTACCGTATTTCAAGAAACTGAAGGTGAAAACAACATAAAGAATCTTTATAGCCATGACAGCAGCTCTAGTTCGCTGTTCCAACTGAATTGTTTTTGTGCCCATTGCAAATCATTAGGGTGATAGGATAATTTGTCTTTTAACAGGATAATAAGGCAATGGACGCGGCTCAAAATTGAACATTTAGTGCTATACGATTTGTATCATAAAGTCATATAGATTGATAAATTTTAATTTCTAAATAAGAAACACAAATGCTGATAATGCTAAGAATTTATTTATTTATTTAACACTTTTATTCCAAATACACTCTGACGGGTTTAAAATGCTCTTCAAACCAACCAGACAAAAGTAAATGAAGCAAGTTACTTGTTCACAAAAAACATTCAAATGATTATCCTTCCCAACAAAATCCATGAACACATATGTGAGCATATGCCCATAAACCCCACAAAGTTGGACAATCACCCGAACATTCTATTTCCTTTGGAAAAAGAAAGGAAAAAAATCAGGGATGAAATACGTTATATTACTGACTAGAAATTAAGAGATTTTCAGTCGCTTCTTAAAGGATGCCAAGGACGGAGTGAGTCTAACATTGGTTTGTAACTGAAGAATATGGTATGTAAGATCAGGGTTTTTAAGAAGTGAATTTACAGATGTATCCTCAATATTCCCTGGACAAATCGTGTTACAAATGTAAAAATAATTGATCGTATGTATAAAAACCGAGAGCTGCTTAAACTTAAAACTGTGAAGGTTTGTAAGTCACAGTATCTCAACCATATAATAATAGACAAAATACAGAGAGCTGCTTAAACTTAAAACTGTGAAGGTTTGTAAGTCTCAGTATCTCAACCATATAATGAGAGACAAAATACCGAGAGCTGCTTAAACTTGAAACTGTGAAGATTTGTAAGTCACAGTATCTCAACCATATAATGAGAGACAAAATACCGAGAGCTGCTTAAACTTAAAACTGTGAAGGTTTGCAAGTCACAGTATCTCAACTATATAATAAGGGACAAAATACATTATTAACATGATGGCTAGTGAAAAATTGCTGCTTTAAACATCTTATTTAGTTGCTCTTCGAATAGGTAAAACGATAAAACCGTTTACTATCGATGAGGAGTTAGTTTTGCATCTCAGAGGTCATATGAGAAATTTTGGGTTCTCAAGGCACTAAAAAACTGGAGGCTATATTGCTTTCGGACACCACCATTCTGAGGATAAATATTGATATGGCCACTGATATTAAAAAGCAAGTTGTAGAGAGGATAAAGAAATCGAAATATATCACAATTCAACTTGACGAATCAACTGACGTGAGTAATCATGTGTTGCTTTGCTTCGTGAGGTATAGCGAAGATGAAGACTTATGGGAAGAACTTCTTTGATGCCTTGACTTACCTGAACGGACCACTAATTCAGAGATATTTAATGATCTGGATGAATATTTTCAAGCAAAGGCTTAGACTGGAGCAAATGCGTCGGAGTGTGTACAGGCGATACTGCGAGCATAACTGAACGTTGCTCAAGAGTGGTTGCGAAAATAAAGGAAATCGCGCACCCAGAAGTTTTGTCCACTCACCAGTAACACCTAGCTCCAAAGAAGCTTAATTAAACACTGTGAAGAATGACGCAGTGAAGATCATTAATGAAATTCGTAGGCGATCTATGAACTCCAGGCTGTTCAAGAGACTGTGTGAGAGTATGGATTCACATCCCCAACATTTCCTTCTTCATGCAGAACTGAGGTGGTTCTCCGAGGAAGGGTTTTTGCACGCCTTTTCGAATTGAGGAAAGAAGTAAAACAGTTTCTGCGAGAGTGAAAATCTGACCTAGTAGAGCTTTTGTTGAATGAGGAATGGATGGCTAAGCTTGCGTATATGGCGGACATATTTAGGCTTAACAAAATTGGCGAGTGTTATGCATCATTAATGTTTAAATTAAATGATGCGGTAAAAACAAAACGTAGAAGAAAGCTGTCATGAGGCATGAGATTATTGCACATTATACCATTCAACACTGTGGTTTTCAAGAATTGAATCATTCACTATAGGCTTGGCCCTTAGTGATTACTTTTTATATATCTTAAATACGGGTTTGGATTAGTTTCTTTTTTTTTCAACTTGTATGAAGATTAATTATGCTTGGGGTATGGGCATTTTGATTTTTTGTTTATTTACATTTTTATTACTCTTTCGCACTGTCTGATGTGGTGCAGTGCGGGCTGTGCACCAGTGGACAGTCCCGTATTGTGTGGTAATTTATAATTTTGTATGCGTTTGATTCTTTCTAATAATTATTTTTTTTGAGTTTTGAATTTCAGTTGAAACATAATATTTTTTACTATTTTTGACATATAAAATGTTACAATCATAAGTTTCAAGACATAAAAACTAATTAATATGGAAATTATCAATGATCAAGTAAAAAGAGACTTGGAAGCAACCTAACAATCTAACTTGATATATCATTAAAAAAAAACAGATACGTGGACTCTCGCGCGTAGAAGTGAAACTTCTTAGGAAAAGTTGATTTTATGTATCCTAGGAAAAGTTGATTTTATGCATTGCTTTTTTTCCATTTGCTAACGATTTTTATTTTTTTAGGAATAGGAAATGGTTATGTGGAATTTAATTCAAGAAAATCTCTCTTAATTAATTTTTTTTTAATTCTTTTACTTATTCATCAATTTCCATAGATTTATACTTCAAGAAAGAAATTATGGGTTTACGATAGCTGAAGTATGATACAAATAATTGAGAGTGTAAATTTTCTAAATGATGCGAGAATACTGCGTCGATGGTAGGGCCTGATCTGGTTGTAGACTAACCTTTGTCAGTGTTCAATTTTAAATAAAATTTTACATCCAAAAATTCTTATTAATGGTTCAGCTTCGTTTGAGTTGAAGTTGATGTTGAAATCACAACTCATAATCATAATATAATACGCAAGTGTCTACTGGTTGCCTTATGCTATGTATACACACAGTTCACGCGGTGCATGCGCGTAGCGTGTCTATGATGCATGCGACAGAGAGTAGAAACGATTCTCCCTCTTTTTCTTCTCAACTCCCAGTTGGAGTCGGAGAAAGAGAAGCGTTACGCTGCGCATGCGCGTAGCCTATGGCATATGAGACGGAGAGAGCAGAAATGATTCTCCCTCTTTTTCCTCTCTTCTGGAGTCGGAGAAGGGGAATCGTTTCGCTTTTCGTGACGTTCAGACCAATTTGCCCTACCGCGCCTATAGAAGTTTCACTTCAAAAACTTTATGCAAACCCTATCATCCCATGGGCTTCCCTACAAACGCAGATTATAGTACGACTGTAGTGAAGTGGCAATCCAGCCTACGGGAACTATTCACAACCATACCATATTAGGTAACTAGCATAGACAAGGCAATAAATTATCTCTGAACAAGGCTGGTGGTGTAAAAAAATGTTAGCAATTACATCATTAATATATTGGGGCCGTTGGAGCTAACAGAGACAATAATAGTAATTTTCTCAGAACAACAACATCATTTATGGTGCTATTTTCCAAACACGAAGCATTATCTAGAGAAAATCTGTTTCACTTGACACTGGAGTATACTCCTTCATATAACATATAGAAGTTCACTGCCATTATTCAAGAAGAAGAAGAGACAATCTTCACTAAAGAGGTAATTTATAACATTTTGTAGATATTTTAGACACAGAAAAAAAATTTAAATGATTCATTCTTTTTTTATTTTTCTTTGATGTTTTAAAAATTATTAATTTATTTTTGATGTTTTAAAAATAAACAATGTATAGAGTTTGTTACATTTTATTGCAATACTTGAATACAATGTTATTACAATACTTGAATACAAAGTTTACTATATAGGTTTGAGAAAACAGAGTTTTACTTTAAATAAGATATTAATGAAATTATCAAAAACGTTTATTTATTAAAGTTGTAAATTCCTCCTTTTTAATTTGCTTAGCTCTACAAAATAATGTTTATAAATAGAAATACAATATTATGTTTTTTTTCTACCTTCACGGGATTTTTACCTATCACTAGATTTTTTTTCCAAACTTGAGAATTAAACATAATTTATCAATTCAGCAAATATATTTTAACTAATCTCTTATCATTTAATCTTTAAGGAGAAAAATGCAAAATAAATATTATTGAATTTCTTCCAGTTTTGAGTATATATCAAATATTTTATTTTTATTTGATGGCATATCCAATTTAAGACCGGTAACTTTTTTATTATCAACATTTAATTCTCCTTTGAATCTTCCTGTAAAATCGACATTTACCATTCCTTTAAGACCTTTTTTCACCGTGCATATATCCATAGCCATAGAAACTGATGTTTCTAATCCCCCTCTCGGGATGAAATCAAAATTAATGTTAAATTTAGAGGTTGGATTTGATTTGTATGCTGCTGAACTTGTTATATTTTCCTTCCAAGACATTGATACAATAATGATTGATTCCAAAGGAAAACCAACCGCTGTAGGAAAGTTGTAATGTACTCCAAACTTTTTTATTATGGGTTCAGAGTATTTATCATGATGTCCTAAAATGCTCTTTTTGTCAGAAGTAAAATTCAACAAAAGAGAAAGTAAATCCAAAGTGTTCGCATAAAGTAAATCTTTGTTCAAAATACGACCATAAATATTTCCTGCTCGACTAACTTTCTTAATATTCATTACAGGAGAGTATTCTTCATTAACAGGGATGAAATTATCTTCATCATGTCCTTTGGTGAAATATTTTCCTTCTTCTGGAAATGCCGTCTTGCTGGGGAACAATGACTGGATGATTAAATCAAAGTCCCTTATATCTTGTCCAAACTCAATGCTGTCATCATCTTGACCATTAATAGACATCGCCAGTTTGAATGATGAAGACCATGGAAGTCCACTTTGATACATTGTAATACCGTTAAGAGAATAGTTTCCATTGAACGTTGTAAAATTGTTATAGTTTTCATAATATTCCGCAGGATTTGCAATATAGGACTGGAATTTAGCACGGAAAAAGTCATCATTCAACAAATCAGTGACGTTATCTCTCCAAATCTCTGGTAAAATTTCAGTTTTACTAAGATGGTCCCAAACAAATGTGGTTACTGAAAAAAAATAATTTATTCTGCATTAATTTCTTTTCGAGTATGAATGCAGATACATTTGTAAAAAGGTAATTATTCATATTACTGGCAAAAATATTCTATGTACAAAATTTATTAAGTCAAACTTTTCGGAAAAAGCTTTATCCCTTATGTATTTAAGGTTTATTAAAACATTCACTGCTAATCACGCATACACTAGGGGCCACCCAAGGGTTAACGCAAGTTACTGTACCATGGCGAGGTACAGTAACTTGCGTTAACCCTTCAAGCACGTATGACGTGCACCGCACGCGTATCAAAACTCCCCACAGGGACGTATGACGTGCACCGCACGCGCACCAAAAACCCCACACAAGGATGGACGAAAACAGTGCCCTGTTTCACGTTCATGTTCGCCAATTTCGTTCGTTTCATGTTCGCCAATGACGTGATCGATATTATCGTGACAGAAACCAACAGATACGCAGATGATACCGAAAAAACAAACACTGTTCTCGGTTATCAGATTCACATTTAGATGCAATACAACGCGTCTCTACTTCAAAAATGCAAGCTAATATAAAAATACTTGCAAGTCAAATGCAGCCATTAAAATCTCATTGATTTTATTACTACAATAAATGTCGTAAAAATATATAATTAGCGTTTTATTTTCAAAACTAAAATATTTGTACACAAATATTGTAGGTATACTGTAATGACATATGGCCCAAGTGCAGCCCGCACTAATCCCCCCGTAAAATATTTGACCCTGTTACAACAAAAGGTTGCCAACCCATGATCTAAACTGATTAAAAAAGCATTCCAGTGGTTCTTAAAGTGTTAATTGAATTAAATTATGCTATAAAACCTTATATAAAATATTAATATCAATTTTACCTCTATCTCTATAAAAAAAAAATTAAATGTCCCTGGGACTGAAAATATGTTTTAGGCATACGAGCCTGAAGGGTTAAGCAGGATAGCTCGGGTGTGGTCTCAGTCACATTGAGAAATGTGACTATGCTTGTAACATAACAACTCTCTATGAATGTTAATAGCTATATTTGTTCATACAACACATTCTCTATAATAACATTTAAATTTCATATCCATTTCAAATTATTTTATTAAAAGAAGAGCATCAGTTGATCATCATTAACAAAATTAATTTCAAATTGATTTTGTTTTTTCAAGTCATTGATAGATATTCTTAATTTTCACTATCTATACATATGTATTGTAAAATAAACAACCAATACAGGTATTAATAGTTAAAAAAATCATTTTTGTCATGGAGATACTTTGTTACAATTAAGTTAACACAGAATGTATTAAATTAAATATAAATTGTTGTGTACTTACATTTGTTAAAAAACTCAAAGATATGATTGAAGCGATGCTTCATGGAAAGTTATAAAATTCTACTTACCGTCATTGAGCTCTTCATACTGCAATTTAAAAACAATCTTTTCTAACAACTCCATAGTTGGGCATTTCACGGCTTGTAAATATGCCCTGATTCTAAATTCTGAATTATCCATCTAAAAATTATAGAAAAATTATCATTTATTATCGGTATCACTTTTAAAAAGGTAATTAAAAATAAGATATCCTCATGGCAATGTGATGCTTAGGAACATTAATTTAGCGAAAATTACAACACAATAAAATAGATGATTTAACTTAAATCTGGCAAGTGAAAATGCAAATTTCTTAAGTTGCAAAATAAATTAAATATATACAGATTAAATGAATGAAAAAATAAAGATATAAAATATATTGGTTCATCAGGATAGTAGTTTCAAATTTCTCATATAGATGTTGTTAAGACAACATTTTCATTGTTAACTTCATTCCAAACATACTATATGTATATAATTATGAAAGGTTATAGTTTAAGACATTTTTACGCCCTTTGTTTACCCAAATTGTTTGAACAGTTTTTTTGTCATTTTGAAGATAGAACAAAATAAGTGGTTTTTTACTACCACAAAGAAAAAATGTGGCACAAACTAAAAAAAGATATGCACAGTGTATGGGGACATTGTACAGGTGACCCAAAAGTCACATCTCCATTTTAAAACAAAATAACTTTTTTATTTCTTTAATAATTCACATTTATTTTAATATAAACAGAAAACACACTTCTTAAAAATCAATTTTATATAGCTTTGAAAATTACATCCTTTAAATAACTGCCATTTTGCTCTTCTCACTGGCGCGCTCTTTCTAAAGCGTGAACCATCACCGGTCGTAATGTTTCTAGACTTGTTTCTTCAATTTATTCACGGATGTTGGCTTCAATTGCTTAATGGTACGAGGATTGTTACGGTATACTCTATCTTTCAAATACTTCCATAGAAAGAAGTCTAGAGCAGTTAAGTCACGTGAGCGTGACAGCCACTTGATTTCAGAGTTTCGCGAAATTATCCTTCTTCCAAAAATTTGTCTTAAAAGTTCAATTGCCGGGCGAGCTGGATGAGCAGTAGCACCATCTTGCTGCCACCATACCTCTGGTGTGTCCTCGACTGCAGGACGCACGAAATTCTCTAGCATTTCTCGATACCTTTCGCCATTGACGGTTAGTGGGTTTTCTGCCTCATCTTCAAAGAAATAAGGTCCAAGAACTCTTTCCGCATTTACACCACACCAAACCGTTACTTTTATGGTGTGCAGACTACGTTGGTGGACTATTCTTGGATTTTCTGTCCCCCAAAATCGCATATTTCGTTTATTGACAAAGCTGTTTAGGTGGAAGTAGGCCTTGTCGCCCAAAATGACAGTTATTTAAAGATGTAATTTACAAAACTAAATAAAATTTATTTTCAAGAAGTGTGTTTTTTTTTATAAAAGAATTAATGTGAATTATTAAATAAAAAAGTAATTTTCTTTTTAAAATGGAAGGGTGATTTTTGGGCCACCCTGTAGTAAGTGATTGTGTGCATTAAATGTCATTTGGAAAATTCCTTAATGGTGATAAGACACTCGAAGGTAGTGTGTGCTCTGGAAAGCTGATATCACACAAAATTTAATTTATACTAAATGAAGATAAAATATATTGAGTAATAAAACAATTTTGAAAACCCTTGAGGAGAATTCTCTCTCTAAACAGCACTATATAAATTGTTATTTTATTATTATTATTACCAATCTAAATAAGAATAAAGAAATCAAACACAAAACTTGTCTCAAAGCAAAAATAAATAATCATAAATGTGGTAAAATATCCTGGCAACAATTTTTAAATCATAAAAGCTTAATTTTTCAGCACACATACCATCTTCATGAATACTTTCTGAGCACTACTGGTCGATATAGCACAAGGCATCTTTCTCAAAGCCTCCACTGCAGCGGTTCTCAAATCTAGTGACAAATTTATATCCTATAAAATAAATAAACATCAAAATTAATATTTTCAACTATCTAACTCAGATGTTCATACGAGTACAGCTCAGGCAGAACCTTTATCTATTGTTTTCTAATTTATTTCTCTATTTTGTAAAAAAATTTACTGTTATTGTTTTTTTTATTTTCTTCTTTCTCTTTACACTGGCAGTTAAAACCGAGTGATGATCCACTGTAACTATTAAACCAAAATATAACATGTTATATAAAACTCTTCTCAAAGGTGATGAATTTTATATGAAATTATTAGCTCTGGAAAAAAATAAAGAACTTTAAATATAGCATTTTGAAAAAAAATTTACTGAGATAGTTACTAGTCTTCTAGCCACTTTCAACGATTTTGTTGAATTGAAATTAAAAATTGTCACTTGCCATAGAAAATATGAATTATTTAAATTTAATGGATTTTGTGAACTTGTGCTCTTTAGAGGACAGAACAAAATAAAATCTATTAATTCTATTCAAAATTATGAGATTGGCGTTCAACTGTTCTGAACTCCTGCAATGTGTGGCTATCTGCATACTGCACCATGTCAGTCGCCACCAGCAGTTATTCCATTGTATTCTTTTTTGTAAGTTTTTTTTTAGAATCAGTGCATGATAATCTGCTAAAGCTAGATCACATCCTATCTCACAATGGTTAATATCCTAGGTCCTAAAATATGCTATTTAAGTGCTTTAGGAACATGTGTATAGTTATTTCTCATCCTGTAAATATGTGCAATTCAGTATAGCACTGATTATCCGAGGCTCAATTATCCATGAGTTGGATTAACCGTGGTCCTCTATAGTACTTTTTTTTGCAATCCTGAAAAACCCTTTTTTTCTAAATTTTTAATGAACGTCTACATTTTGAAAATTACAAGGCAAGGACCTAAACTATTCTATAAAATCTATGGTTTACTTCAAGACCCCCTGGGGTCGATTTGATTTTTCTAGGAGTCGACAATTTCAATAAAAAAATTTGAGGGTCGACGACAGCAAAATTAAACCCCCTTACTACTGCTGGTATTTGTTTGTTACTTCAAAATATCTATGATTTCAATAGGTACCTAATTAAGAAGTAAAATAATTTAAAAAACACTTTTTTGATAAAAACACATTACATACCAAACTTGTGAAATGACTAGGGGGCTGATGGTTTTAAAAGTTTTTGGTAAAGGGGTCTGCGACCAAAAAAAGTTTGGGAACTCTTGGTTTACATTATACCAATTGATTAATACAAGTAAGTTGGCAGTGTTTTCCCACAATGACAATATGTGAATTAGGGGGTTTTCTACTGTAATTGCCACAGTATAATACTAGTGTTTAGCAGTTGTATATGTCAAACATTAATAAAGGTTATTCGTGTACTCATTTTGCATAGTTAAATGTATCTAGCATTTCAAGTCTTAAAATATTTAACATAATAAAAACTTTATTTGTATTAACCGTATTCTTCAATTATCCGGACTCGTGTCCATTACCACGGATAATCGATGCTCTACTGTACTTGTGTCCATTTCACAGCATCTTGAAGTCATCTTATTAGTACTTAAGATTGGCTAGACATGAAATTCTACAGGTGACACGGTGAAACTTTTTGAATTGTCCTGCTACTACTGAACTAAATAAAATAGATAACCTTTGAATAAAAAAGCTATTAATTATATTTCAAAATAATAATTAAAAAATATATCAGACCTTGATTATTTCCTCAATTTTCAAGACAGCATTGGTGAATCCAATATTTCCAATGGCTCTTAGTGACAGCAATAACTCCACATGGTCTATTTTGCTCGGGCCCTGCTGAATTCGGGTGTCCCAGAAGTTGATGTAGAATAGGACTATATCCTCTGATAAACAGTCTGGCACAATCTTGCAAAAGTTATTCACTAGTCCTGATATTCCCAAATAGATATTTGTCTTGTGATTTTCAATTTCAAGACTTGGCTAAAATAAAATTAATTAAATTAAAAGATAAATCTATGGTAAGAAAGTATAACTAAGAATAAGATGAAGAGGTAAAGACCTTTTTATGGAAAATGAAAATTCTTTATTCATTAAAATACATAAACCTATATACAAGGTTTATACAGTAATTTTCCAACATACCTACCCTAGAGCAACAACACCTTAGATCAATTCAAAGTCATCGTTATCATTGTTGGGCCTCGTAGCCAAGGATCCCTTCACTATGCCAACGTTTATTCAGTGGGAAAGTGACGCTGTGCCGTGGAGTTTTTCTTTCTCTCTTCCTTACTTTTAAAGAAGAGAAAGGAAGGGAAAAAGAGTGAGCCGTTGCACACCAGCAAATTCACTGGCCACAGCACTGTACTGGGTCCGATGGCACACCAAAGTGAGACGATCAGAGCACACCGGCATGATTTTTCCTTTTACTTTTTGAAAGGATATATATAACCAATGTCATATTCCCTCAAATACTAGGTGGAAAAAATGCCTGTGTCATTCGAGGGAAATAGCACAGCACAGGGCTCAAACTGGCAACCTACCACATACCCCTCAAATTAGTCCTCTTGGAAAACCACAGCCTTATTCCAGTGATCCTTCAACTTTCCAAAGCAATTTTCAAACTGAGCTTTTAGATTAGCCTGTAGCTACTTCATCATCTTCCGCTTCATCTAACATATTTGATATTCACAAATATATTTCCTTTCAAGGGTCATAGTTGTATAGAGTTCTATGAACTTGTGGTCACCAAAAATGTTCCATAAACTCCATATGCCTATACTGTTCTGATTCTAAATAAGCTACCGAGGTCCAAGAAAAAACTTCATAGTTTTGAGAGCTCTTAGGAAGATCCAGCCAACACATTCATCGCCTCAGTGTAAGCACAGTATACTCTGTAACTATTTTAGTATTTACTTGTCTTCATTTTCTTCTTATGTTATGGTGTAAATTTAAATATTAATATGCTTTTTGACACTATGTATAATTCTTGACCTGGGAGGTAAAGCACACAATCTTTTATATAGTATCGTTTAGAGAGCAGACTCTTCTCACGTTTTGTTGACAGCAGTCCTCTCTTATTTGTCACTGATCTCATTTTATTTTGGGTCCAATGACAAAAACGCGGTGTTGCAATGATTGCTAAATAAATACTGGCTCATTTAGCTTGCTCCGCCGTATGGCGGAGACAGCACTACAGGATAACTTTCAACTCCGTCCATAGACAGAGCTGGCAGTGAACCTGTTAAAAAAGGTTACAAAAGTAATACTTACGTGTGAATTTTAAGTATGCAGGAATATAAATACAACTTATCACAACAAATTATAAACATTTACATGAATCATGTACAAAAAATATCAAAATGTAGTACGCACATGCATACTACCCACCATACATAAAATACAAACTTAGACAGGTCAAGGCTCAGGCAATCAAAGGTCCTAACATACAAAGGAAAGAAAAATATAATCTAAGAAAATTATGTGTATGCACAATTAATCCACTCCAATATAAAAAAAAGACATAAAAACGTCAACATATTTACAGATATCTCGAAAAATATGAGAAAAACAAAGTCAACGAAAGGAAAGAAAAAAAATCAATGACAGTCACGCTGTGATGTTGGATTTATGATTCGTACAAACAAAAACACTCTCTAAAAGAACTTTGAAAGGCTTAAAGGCTGTCACCAAATATGTCCGAGACTGCAGTATAGTCATTACCCAATTGATGCAATCTGGATACAGGAGAATTAGAATAATAGGTAGTTCTACAACTCTTGCACCGGAATAAATCTTGCAGCAATTCTGAATTCAATCCATCCTATTTACTAAAGATATATGAAAAAAAACTTTTTCTGATATCAGGTGAAAAATTCAAAATAACACATGATGTCCATCATCTGAAAGCACTGAGCACTCTTACCTTTAGGCTGATCAACATATCTGTGGTGGGTTCCTTTATAAGAGGCAAGAGAACAAACCACGCTATCATACTGTGTTCCTTAACTCTTCCAGCTTGGTAAGCTTCCAGGAACCACTGTATCCCTGCTGGAGATCTTGAGCGCCAAATAGCATCTGCATATGCACTGAAATTAAAAAAAAACATTAATTCATTTCACTATGTTGATTAATATAATATGTTGTGAAGGTGGTAAATAATGGTGATTTCATTAATTTTTGCAATGTATGGATAAGTATTTGAATATAAGAATAAATTGAGGAATTTTGCTATCTGAAAAGCATGTTTTCGAGAGATGATAAGATAGAGAAAGAGTTTTCAAGTCCTGTTGTAGTAGGAGTGGGGTAAATTTGTAAATCTTAAAAAAATACACTGTGATAAGCTGGCGACCACCTAATAAAAGTCTGGGCCTTTTGAAAAAGTGAAAAGAGCAGTGAACAATAAAGGAAGTGAAAATGCGTGCAGTGATAAATATTTAGAATTATAATGAAGGATAAAATAAGGAATGATTGTAAAAAATGTTAATGATTGTTAGAGACGCCTGTTATACTCATTGAGAACATGAGTTGTGGAAGACTTGCATCTAAAAATTTGTATTTTTTCAAGAATGTGGAAAATCAGTAAAAATTTGAACTATTTTATTGTACACCTATGTTTATTGTAGATTAATCAATATAATTTTACAGAGGTACAAAGTATCAAATATTACCACATTTTTATTGTTATTTAAATTTTCAATTTGAGTCAACACTGCAGATATATATTTTTGTTTTGTTTAAACATAAATAATTTAGCTATCATGTTTACAATACATTTTATATGCAAATGGTATTTAAGATATTGTAATCATCAATGACTCAAACAACTTGATAATAAAGTATGTTTGAAGATTTTCATGCAACTTCAAGTTCATTAGTTCAAAAAATATTTATTTTTGCTAATTGTCTTGATAAAGAAAGTTGTAACTTCTTCACAATATTACCCATCTTTCGAGACATCCGAACACAACAATCAATTAGAAATAACTTTACAATCAATCAATTTATTTATATGGTACTGTTTAATGACTTAAGTCACTCCAAGAGTTTGTATATATGTATATACAAATTACAAACATGCTGAACCCCTTGTTGATAGACAAAGTTTTGTTTAATGTTCCTGCTAATTATTTATGTCATCATGAATTAAGATTTTTGGTGCCATATTTACAAACTGATCTAATGATAATACTTGAGAATGATATTTTGGATATTGATATATTCCATATCTCAGTTAATCAATTATGAGTTCATTGATAAACTTTGTAGGCATAACTGAGCCACTTCACAGGGAAGCATGATTAATCATTGTTCCTATTGTTATTATTTTTAGAATTTATCCATATTATTTTTGTATTATTCAGTTTTTTTATATGCCTAGGTATTTTAAATATAAAATAAAATAATAAAGCAAATCTGATTCATTGTTAAATCTCTCCTTATTATCATCTCGCCTGTTGAAGGTTTCGAAGTTCTCAGCTCTCGTACACTTTGGAAGAAATTTAATCCATGTGATAGGGCCAGCCAATCCAAAAGCGCAATCATGATCATTTCTTAGTGTTACCTACCTCAATATATGGTCACTCAGAAAATATATACAAGTGGAAGAAATAAATGCAAGGTTTTGAAAATAGATATCGAAAAATACTTTAACAAGAAAAACACTCTTTCACACCAAGAGCACTGATAGAATTTATACTAATCACAGAAGAAGAAGAAAATCAGAAAGTTTGTCAACTCTGAAAACCATCATTAATCGAATCTTAAATATTTTTTTCAAGATTTTGGCATATTTGGAGTTTTTTTTTCACACTTACTATTGACTGCCAGAATATTCCTTCTCAATCCATTTAAAAGTATCAGTAATCTCCTGGTAGGAAGCATTCCTCAGCAGAGACATGAAGTTGATGGAGTTCATAATGAAGGGAGCCTCATCAATATAGTTTGTGTAGATGGTCTCCAAAGCTTCTTGGAAGGAGTTCAACACCACTGTGTCTGCATTGTCCGGAAACTCGAAAAATAAGGATTCTTGTCTTAACACCTTTTCTGGCAATCCTGTGTTCACAAATATAAAAACTTGTTAACATATTCTGGGAAAAAATTACAAAACTTTGGAAGATAAGTGTATGAAAGGTGTCAATCAACTTGTGGGAATATTAAAAAGTCAAAAATTATGGTATATGCACATCTCATGAGCATGCAAAGTACGATAATGAAAGAAACATGGCAGCAGCAAAAAAGTTAATGGTGAATGTGTTTACTGACCAGAACATTTCAAAAAGCGAAGCTGACCCAATATAAAAATAAACATATTATACTTGGGGGAAAAGAATGCTGTAGAAATGAAAGCGTTGAGTAAAATATGTAGAAAAATAATGAATGACAAAATAAGGAATAAGGACAGAAGAATAGATTGCGAATTTCATGAAGGTGCAATAGTTTTTTTTTTTTTTTAAAGAATAGACCGAAGTCATAGGTATCCCTATACCCTCGAACACTAGGCGGAATAAGTGCCTGTATCGTTCAAGGAGAGTAACACAGCGTGGGGTTCGAACCGACGACCTTCCGCACGGAAGTCAAGTGCGTTACCGTACGGCCATGCACCTCTCTTTAAGTTAAAATGAAGAAAGGAGCATTGAGATAGTTTGACTACATAGATACAATAAATTAGGTGAAAGATTTAAAAAATAATATATTTAAGTGATATAGAAGTTTGGGAAAAAATGGCATGACCGTATAAATAAAATTCTGAAAAGGGGAATAGTGAAGAGTTTTTATGATAGGAGAGTATGCATGATGAGGTGTATAGACGTAGCAGAAGTGAAACATGTGTGACAGGATAAAATGAAGTGAAGATCTGTTATCTCAATCCCAACAGCAATACAGTATAATTGCAATGGTGTACCAGTAGTTTTTTATTTTTTTTTCCACTGTTTTATATTATTACTTAATTGCTTTATTATCAAGGATGCTTACAAGTGTCCTTAATAATAAAAGCAATCTCGAAACCAGTCAGGTAATTATATAAAAAAGAGATGGGATAAAACAGTATTATGATAGTTGTTATATTCCATTACTTAAATGCAGTGTTGTGCTACTTTGAAAAAGGTGCACTGTTACAATAACTTTATAAGGATTAAAAAAATGTAACTTAACTATTTTATAATTAATCTTAAATCAAAACACTCTACTTGCAATATGTTATTTATTAGGTATTGTTACATGATACTCATATAATGAAAGAGTTACGTATGAAAATAGTCCACTAAAATGATAGTTCATAACTGTATTATAGTACCAACTTTATTGTATGGGAGTGAAGTGTAGATGTGGAAAAAGAGTGAAAGCAGCTGAATAAATACATGCACTGAGAAGAATACATGGTGGTAATTTATTACAGAATACGGATTGAGATGATAAGGGATGATGTATTAAATTAGATCAAGAAGAGCACTCTGAGATGGTTTAGACATGTAGCGTTGATGAAGAAAGACTAACAAAGCAAATAAATGTACAATACAAATGTGAGAGGAAGGTATGGTAGAGGTAGAACAATGGTTGGATCAAAAGAATGATATTTTGAAAGAAGAAAATGTAAGAAGTTAGAGAAATCATAGGAGTTGTATGAGAAGGGAGATGGATGTAAAAGATACGAAATGTGTGTTGAAATAGAAAAGCTTGGGGCCCCGTCCTCTTTGTCTGCCACAACAGGAAAACGGCATGATGGTATGAATGTAAAATCAGCTTTCAACTACAGTACCCGGCAGTAAATAATATACATCGGGCTTAAGAAAGAGACTATCGGCCATAATCGGCTAACTTCGACTTTGTAGAGCGTCGTCTCTGTCATTGATAAACGTGCTCCGTCGCGAAACTGTTAGCGCATCGTGCGACAGAGACGACGCTCTACAAAGCCGAAGTTAGCCGATTACTGCCGACAGTCTCTTTCTTAAGCCCGATGTGTATTACTTACCACCGGGTACTGTACTATACTTGAGAAAATGTAAATTCCTGTGACATTTGAAATGTCATGTCTCAAAGAGATGGGGTGAAATCGTTTTTTTTTTACAAATCGAACAGTTTTTTTATAAATCGAAAAATTGTTTTTCTCTAAAGTGACGTTTTTATTCCTAATTTTCATTATACTGACTTTCTAATGTATTGTATGATTTGTATCTATCTTTAAATAGGCCAAGATCCACTATGAATTAATACTAATTACGAACATTTAATTTTAGGTATAAAAAAATCAAAAATCCAAATATCGAATAACCCATCCCTAGCCAATGCAGACTAACGTAGTGACTTTTGACAAACGTCACCAAATATTATTTGATTTTAACAAACTGCCACATTTTTGCTAATTTGTAACAAGATGTATTAATTTGTCATTATTGTTAGTTTTATGTAATGTATTTACCTAAATAACTTGCTATTTATTAGAATCGAGGCGTATATTAAAGTTGATAAAATAATTAAAATTACTGAATGTCGTTACAAAGTTGTATTGGGGCCAATTTGTGAACTGTCACAGGGACCATGCTACAATTTCTCAAGTACAGTAGAGAACAATCGTTAATTAATTGTAGTACCCAAAGGGCATTGTCACACTGTATAGTATAGAGGCACATAGAGAAGAATTGTCAACTATCATGGAGGCCACAAAACTCAGAATTTATACAAATGAGAAAAAAATTGGAAAAACATTTCAATGTATAATATTCAACAAAACATCACCTGCAATGTCTTCTTGTTTAATGATGACCCTATCCAAGTCTAAATGCTGTGTAATATTAGCAATGACTAAGTTCGATCTGGAAGCATGGGGCTGAAAGCGATGGCGCTCTTTGCAGGTGATCATTACAGGTTGTCCCATGTCCCCGAGCACATATTTACAAACTTGTTTATTCCTGAAATTTCAAAAGTCTGTTCTGCAATATAATTAATTTAATATAAAATCTCAGTTGGACAGTAAGCTAGGCAATTATGGACACAATTCAAATATCTCTGTAAATATGAAAAAAATTACAAAACTGCTTTTAATCTTCTATTTCTTCATAGTGTTATCAGTGTTGAACAATGTGGTCCTTTATGTATGTAAATTGATGCATGTAACACCTGTTCTATGTATGTAATACCTGTTTTCATTTTTTTTTTCCTGTCTTGGACAATGTTGAATGCTGCGCTTAAAAGGATTGTGTTAACTCCTTTACTTTGTACATCCGTCTTATGTGACACATTCCTCTTGATTGCTTTTCCTCAACTTTTTTCCTGTGTTTTGTCAAAAGTCTTTCAGTTATCTATAATTATTTTGTGATAGAACCTTGCGGTCCATGAGATATGGAAAATCTACCTACAAACACCATATCTCAATGGTATCTATCATGTTTCTTTCCTTCGTTCTCATCATCCATATTTCCAGTCCATACAGTGCTATGGAGAGTAATAAAAATTCTACTGGAAGTAGTTTGTTTCTACCGAGTAAAGATTTGTTAGTAAATATCTTCCTCAAACTTGTCAAAGCTGATTAATACCATCGCATAAAAATATGTCATGAAGAGACATTTTGCAAAGTGTATGGTATACGTAGGTGTCTAATTCTAGGTGTCTAATTAAGTAGGGTGACACTTCACCCCCTTTTTTCAGTTTTTCCTCCTTATCTATATTATTTACATTTTAATAAAAAAAACTGTTTTTAAGTAAGGTTTGTAATTAAAACAAGGAAAAAATTATTTACATATCTTGTTTTCGCACACATACTTCTTCACCTAGCCATAACCCTAATATTTCTTTAGCACATTTCTAATACAATTTTTAAAATGTAACTGATAGATTTTATAAAAATCTCAATTATAGATAAAATACACTTGTGTTGTATACAAAACAACCTGGAGGGCTTATTGCCTTATGAAAAATCAACCAGAAAGATGTCAAATGAAAAAATATTTAAACTGAGATGACAATAATGGATAGGAAATCTATCGTCAGTGGCTACATTCTGCTTGGCAGGGTGAAAATCCTGAGAATAATGAAGAAAATCTCAAGATCATTTTTAACATTTAATACTTTCCCATCATATTTTAATAGTAAACACTAACTATTAAAAAACCACAGTGACATTCTACTAAAAAAGATAGATGATTGATATAAAGAGATATGCCAGTCCCCTGGCCCCTCCAACATCAATCTTGAGCTGCTCCTCCACGTTGATCATATGATCTTCTGTAAGAGAACAGCCCGATCCTAGATATGCACTCCCTTCTGCAGACGTCACAGACGTGTAGATCCTGTTGAGTCATCTGGCAATGCTGACGCATGTTCGAAGCATGTTGACTGTTTCTCAAACAACGTCTAGCCATTGAGACACTATCAGCCTACAAACGAATGGTGCTCCACCCTCCACGGTACTGAGCCACCTGCTCCTAGTCCTCAGACGCCCCGCACAAAGTCAGCAACTCTCACAGACTATTCTTATAGCACTTTCTCTGCTGACCAATACTTCACTTGCCCACTACTTCCTTGTACAAGATGTGTTTTGGGAGCCTATGATCACCCATGTGTATCACATGTCCGATCCACCTCAATTTTGCTAATAAGTCCTCTATAGGTTTACAGTTGTAGAGTTACAGGACAGACATTTGTGTCATGATCAACTCAAGTGAAACTGAAGAATATTATGAAGGAAACGCTGGTGGAACATTTCAAGGCTTCAAATGTTTCTTCTCTAGGGAACCCAAGTCTCAGACCCATAGATAAATGTGGGAAAGGCAATGGCCTTGTCAACTAATATCTTTGTAGACTGACATGTCCCTGCTGTAGAATACTTAGTTTGGCAACACCTGCTGAAGTGCTCCTGAGGTGACTCTTCAGTTAATCATCAAGAGAAGAAATCAATACCAGGATGCTGCCCAGACATGTTAAGTTAGATACATTCTCCAGTTGTACACAATTCACACTAATGTTGGGTGATTGTAGTACCTCACAAAAGGTGAATGAAAGGGAAAAGGCAGGAGACTTACAAGAATAGACTTTAGAGGCTACAATGATGATGATGGTGACTTTTTTATCTTACCTGAATAAATCTAAAGGATAGAAGAAAGGGCCAGTCAGTGAGTTATCAATTGTCGTATGGACACCTCCTTTAAACATACATTCGTTAAGATTGCGTTTTCTTTTCACCACCTTCCATCCATCTGCTTCTCCCGTGCTATACTGACTTTTGCACATCCCATGGATATCCGTCTGTGAAATTGATTAACAATATCATTTACAATACCTTACATCAAAATTGAAGAAACTGGAATGGAAACATAAAATGATTCTCGAGTCCTGTTGCTGATTTTTGAAGCAGTTGTGGTATCCTTAACTGTCCCGCCGCACCCTCTTATCTCGCCGAAAATTTTCAGCGTCTTTCCAATCATGGATTAGCGCTACGCTCAAACAGAGATTGTTTATTGGCCTTTCCAGTTCACCGCTCTTCTTTTTTCACGTCGTCCTTTACTGTCCATGCAGTGAGACTCTGGAATCAGTTACAAACCAATATAAGACTCGCTCCGTCCTTGGCATGCTTTAAGAAGCGACTGAAAAAACTCTTAATTTCTAGTCAGTAAAATAACGTGTTTCATTCCTGATTTTTCTTTTCCTTTCCTCTCCACCATCCTTTCATTTCCTTTTGATTGATGATATCTCACTTTATATGAAAAATAGTGTTCGGGTGATTGTCCGTCTTTGTGGGGTTTGTGGGCATGTTCTCACGTATATGTTTATGGATTTCGTGGGGATGGATAGTCATTTGAATGATTTATGCGACCACGTAACTTGCTTCATTTACTTTTGTCTGGTTGGTTGGAAGAGATTGCCGCCTGGCAATAAGCCCGCCAGATTGTATTGCAATAAAAGTGTTAAATAAAATAAATAAATGCTGAACTTGAAAATGCTTTATTGGTTGAGGGGAAAAGGAATAAATTGTTTGAAATTTTCCCTCATCTTTAGGGAATATGTCTGATTATCCCTAAACTCTATGTTTATGAGACCTTTTGAACGCCTTGGTTCTATGGGCAGATCACACTTTTTAACCTTTATAACCAGGGCTGTGGAGTCGGAGTCGGAGCCGGAGTCGTGGAGTCGGAACATTTTAGGCGGAGTCGGAGTCGGAAAAAATCAACCGACTCCGTTTAATTATTTTAACATTTTCTTTAATGAATAACGTTAACGTATGTGTTAACCAGTTAACCTCTCATCGTTTCATGCCTGATACTATTTTCCGCGCTTAAAATGATTAAATCAGATTTAAGAGCTTCCATAAATCCTGACTTAATAGAAGCAATTCTTTTTTTGAGATCTAATTCCATTTAGACCACGAATAGGAAATAAGATTTATATAAAGTATATTTACTTTCAAAAATCTTATCTTGTGTTCTATTCAATATTGAATAAAACAAATAATAAACAATATAAATAAGATTTAGTTAACGTCTGAAAACAAATGAAGCAACCTTTTTATTTTAAAGTGTTTTCTTATTTTTTTTTAATACCTACCTGTGTTGTTTTTCTAATTATTTTAAAAGTTTTATTTAATTCTTTTTTTAAATATTAATATATATTTTTAATATTATTTTAGTGTGAAGTATTGTTTATATATTTTTTTATTAAATTGTTTCATTTGTGTACGAATATAATAAATTTTTTATTTATACCTGTATCCATTATTAATAAGTCAATATAAATACATTAGGTAGACGTAGTAAATTATAAAATAAAATAAAAATTTAAGTCAGAGTCAAGAGTAGGAGTCGGAGTCGGAGTCGGAGTCGGAGTTGGAGTCGGAGTCGGAGTATAAAATAAAGCCTGAGCCGGAGTCGGTAAATTTTCATCCGACTCCACAGCCCTGTTTATAACCTATGGGCAGATCACACTTTTTAACAGGTTCAATGATACCAAAGGCTTAAATGATCTCATGTGATTTAATTAATCTATTTACTACCATGATGAATGTATCAAACTCACGTGTGAATCTTACAAAAAGAAAGTAAATATCAGACAAAGGTGAATGCTTCCATGGTCTGTGAAAGTTATGCTTAGAAATAAAATTATATATTCCCGTATTTGAATTTCTAGGTGTTGGTACCATAGAGGAGAAAAACAAAGAAAGATTTGACTCTTGAGAAGCCAATGCATGCATCACGAAGCACTGTTTGGTACGGATTTTAGGATGGCATAGTGATTGGGCCGTACATCTTCGGAACTATGGACAGCAATACACTAATAATTAATAGCGTACGTTATTGCAACATAATAACGAAGTTTTTGTGACCTCAATTGGACAGTATGGATCTGAAAGACATGTAGTTCCAGCAAAACAGCGCAACCTGTCACACGGCATGCACGGCAAAACAATTGAGTTGTTGCTAGAGAAATTTCCTGGTCATGTCATCTCATGCAATGCTATCAGAATTGGCTTCTTATTTCTTTGGAGTTTGGTGAAATCTTGCATCTACACCAACAAACCGACAACAATTCCAGAGCTCAAGGATGAAATTGGCAAAACTGAACCGCAATTATGTGAAATCTAAACATTTCCAAAATAAAAACATTACCTCAAAGATTGTATAATTTTCTCCAGTGTTATCCCAATTGTACTGTAGAACAGAAAGTATACCCCGTTTCATGTTCAAGACCCACTGTGGCTCCTCTTCTGTGTGACATATTCCCAAGATCTTGGATTGTTGGTAGTGAATATGCAAACAATTTTTGGACAGTGCTTCTTTAACTTCATTATATTGAACTCTTTCGCTTACATCCATCGAATCATATACCTGGTCAACCATTGTGGCATTGTGTATCTGTCAACAAAATTTCATCTGTAGAACTTGTTCTGACGTCATAAACTATTCCTCACAATCACAAAATATTAATTATAATGTAATGGTAGACTGTAATTTGTTTAGTAAAACACTTTATTCCACTTAATGTTAAATGGAAGAAGCAATGTTTTACAAAACAAATTACAATGTCTTTAAACCTCCATAATGTTAACACGCTTAACTATTAATAATATAACATAATGGTAGAATATTTTAATTTGATTAAACTTTCCATCCCAACTTGCATCGCTATGATGTAAGTCGACAAATTCATTATCTTTTAATGTAATTACTGTGATGCAATGTAAAGCCTTAATTTTCCACAAAGAAAGTTACTTATGTATACAAAATATATTATAATAGCACAGCTGATTGAAAATGCCTAGAGACTGCCATGGGCAGAACTACTGATGATGCCATAAAACAGAGGCGAATGAAAGAGAGTACTCTCTTTAGTAAGACACATCTTAGCCCTAACCCATTCAGGATGACGGTGAAGAAGATAAATTAATGAATTACTGAATAAAGCAGGATAACTTAAACACTAAACAATGTAGCTAAAAACCTATGATTTAACGCTCAAATAGAGGCCTGAGAGGAAGCATAGTTTAAAAGAGAGAATAATATGCGCCACCAACTAAGTGATTCAAGTGCTTTCTTATCCACTCTCCTTAGCTGTCCACTTTCCACAGCATATATGAACAAGGCATAAGTTAAGTGGTATCTACGATTGTTGATCAGTATAAGAAACACACTTTTAATCTGAATTTAACATTTAAAATAATTTTACATTTAATCTAGAATTTAACATTCAAAACAAAATTATTATAAAACATAATAATACTCACACTCATAACAATATCACATGGAGACGAGACATGGAGTTGCACCTCAGCAGTAAGGGTCAGACCTACTTTGTTGGGTTGCTGATCACTTGCAGTTATATTGACGAACACGAAGGATTCCACCGCATAATTGTACACATAAGTGTGCCCCGTTTTGAAAGGGCTTTGTTGATCTGGATTGCAGCTTCCAGAACATGTTGAACTCTCACTTTGAGAACCTAAATAGCAATGAAAATATTAGGTTTTTTTAATAAAATTTTAGATGTATGTAGAATTTTTATTTTTTAATTATTGATTCATACTTAAACATTAGTATGTAATAAGATACTTGTATGACAATTTACAACATGTACAGTTGCGGGAAAGTACACAATTTAATGGGCACAGCCAACACTTGCCTATCCTTACAGTCAACTTTAAGGGTGATAATAAAAAAAATTGTTTTAGCCCAAACATCAAAGGCAACATCGCCAATGGTAATCATCTGGTGTTTACAAGATTTTTATTGATTGATGAAATACTGATTTTTGTGTTTTACTTTCAGACCTTATTCCACCAGGATTTATTCATTTACTTAGGTAATGAGCTGGTTTAATAAATTGAAAATTCTTTATTACTCATTGGCATTATACAGAGTGGCTCATAATAAAGTGCACCTTTGTTTCCTTTATTACGCGAGAATGCACAAAGGGAGAAGGATGCGGAAGATGTAATTCGTTTGATCAGTTCTGATAATTTTAGTCGCTATGAATCGTTTTACGGGAAAATAGCCAGTGTTTTGCATTCGTACGTTTTACGAAAACAACGGTTCATGCATAAAACTGTTAGACTATTATTTCTAGTTGAGTACTAATTCACGGTGTTATACAGTGTCCGAGCTCTTAATTAACACGTTCCGTGCCGCAGTACATTTTGAGAAAATAAGTACCTGCGCCACTAAACAAATTATAGTTTATATTATGTATACATATATAGGCTTCATAAATAATGATTTATTTTTAAAAATAAACTGATTTTAGGTGATATTGTGAGCGTAGGTCACCGGTGACCTACGCGGCGTCGTACGGTAATACATGAATATACAACATAAACTTTTGTAGTCGAAACAAATTGTAGCATGCTTATTTATTACTTATTATATTTTTTATTTATTTATGTAATATGCTATAGTGTTACGCCATAACATAATAATCTCTTATGATTACTGAGACAATAGCTCCAAAAAAAAGGGTCACAAGGTTGCATAGACAATGCACCCTCATAAATTTCCAGAGTGTGACAAATGGATGGTCCCATTCATTATGTTATCCCTGGAATCTCTTCTATACCCCCTAGCCTAATTGTAGAGGCTAGTTTATCCTTGAAAAAAATAAACCGTAATAGCTTGCTCATGTACACCTGGAGGTTTATTAAAAATAATTGCATTTTCAAACAAAATTTTGGAAGTTTTTATGTGCATTATATTCAGGGGCGCCGTATAGGTCACATTCAATGTTAAAATTCGTAGTAAATGTGACCGCTGGCGCACTGGGACTGTTTATAAAAAAAAAAACACGTAGGTCACCGGTGACCTATGTGGCGCCCTGGTCAAAAACACGGTAGGTCACCGGTGACCTACGCGGCGCGGAACGTGTTAAGTAGAAGGTTAAAATATTTGCAGTGACTGGTTCCACGCTAAAATCTAAGAAAATAAAAATATAGAGCAAATCAATGAGTCTAATCGCGCCGGTCCAATGCTATCAACCCGCAAACGTTTGTCAGCATTAGCAATGTTGCATACGACTTTGCAACGAATTTCATCGCTTGACTTAAAACTTCAACCCTATAAAAAAGCAAATTATTCAGGATTTCAATGAAGCAGGCTCTGTTACAAGGTAGGATTTCGTGGCTAAAACATTTCCATAGAAATGGCTTCATCAATAAACGAAATTGCCGCAATCGAAGTGATGAAAACCTACAACTGAAACATTCGAAACCAGTCTAATGTGCCGAATAACAATTTGGGCAACCATGTCAGCGACGGGAATCATCGGTCCTTATTTATTTGATGACGCTCGAGGGCAGTAGCGGCTGGCTCATAAGTGCTTTCGTGCGCCGAACTACTGAATTTATATAACAATAAACACCTAAAGAAGTATAGCGAAAATGTATATTATCATAACAATATTTATGAAAAATAATATATATTTATGTCGACATGTCTCTCTACAATATGCAACTCTATTTGTTAGAGCACATTTTTTGTATACATGTGTTTTGCATCCGGACGCATTCTGCGAGCAGGTAGAAAGATACCCGCTGTCCGTGCGTATTTCAAAACGTCCGAAATATTCCGAAAAATGGACGATTTAATCCCAATTAGAAGAGAACAGAAAATCTTGAGACAGCTCTATTTGTATAGGAATTTCTATAAATTCTTAGTCTTTGTAGTTCGTGCACGAAATTTCCGAGTGATCCCGGAAACATCCGAGTGGCGCGTATGACAAGTCGCTGGGATAGTAATACATCAACTTAAAGTTTTTTTTTAAATATGACCACCGCAGAGAAGGGATGATTTGTTCCTAGCGTTCAAACTGGGGCGTCTTTTTAGTACATGTATCTTTGCGAGTATATGTCTCCAAATTAACAAACGTTTTTGCTCACCTAATTAGGTACCGACTTTCTTTCTTTATTGTTTTATTTAGTTAACTTGTAATAAATTCCGTTTTCGATTTCAATAATATTTTTGCTGTTTCGTCACGTGGCTAAACGCTTTTCTAACTATCTATATAATATTACGAGCCATTTGGAGGATAAACATAACTATTTCGATTATTTATTGTGTTTGTTTGCATAAATTTTTCCAAAAAATTCTGCCACACCGTGATATTTTATTCAAACAATTGCAATTTAAGAATTTAGACCCCGTTATAATTCGTAACAATATCAGTGAGTTTGAAAAATGTGTAAATCCACGGACAATTTTCTTGGACCACCGACTAAACTAATAAAAACCTCGAAGTCAAGTTATTTGTAAAGAAGTCTGCTATACAATTTTGTGTGAAATGAAACAACGTTTTGTATTCAGAAATCACTTAACTGCAGCAAAATTATTCTATAGCGAAAAATTTACTGAGTATAGGTAAAAATTTCCCGAACATGATTTTATTTTGACGGTAAAAACATACGTCTTTTTAAATAAAGTTCAATTCAAAGGTGAACTCAGTGCAATTCATGCTCGCGATGATTTTGCCAATGCTGAGGGCTCTTGTCTATTTTAGAACTTTTTTATAATACTGGTTTACTAGAAGATTTTTCTCAGACTGTAAAGTTACTTAAACTCGTATGCACTATTCCAATGACTTATATTGAGAGTGAAAGGTGTTTCTCTACGTTAAAAAGGATAAAATCATTTTTGAGAAATACGATGAGCCAGGACAGGACAGGACAGGGCAGACTGAACGCTTTACTAGTATCAATATTAAGCTACGGAAAAGAGCTAATTCAGTCTGTACCTGATTTTAACAAGATTCATTGGGTCTTCGCTAAACAAAAAGAGCGGAGAATAGAACTTCTTTATAAATAGGTATATAATTTTTTTTTTCTTTATATTATTTGGTATTTGGATACCTACTCTGGTGAACCCCCAATTATTTGGTCCACCAGCCGCCACTGCTCGAGGGCAATCAATAACCGTTAATTCGGAGCGTTACGCTCAAATTTTGAGAAAGTTTATGACTGTTAAATTGCAAAAAAATCTGGAGTGTAAGTCGAAAATATGCAAATAATTCAACGACTACGCCGCAAATGAAACAAATAATTCGTCAACATATCGAAGGGATATCTCGGGAAATATAAAGGTGTGTGATTCAAAATTTTCGAGACAGATTAGACAAATGCTGTCGACACAAAATTTTGACGAAATTATTTTTAAAAATCCCAACCTTTTGTTACATGTTTACATTTACGAAAGTTAATTACAATAAGCCGTTGTGTTATTATGATTTTTTTTAAGTTACACATTATTCAGGGTCGCCTGAATATGCTAACATATATTTTTCAAAAGTGAACATTATTCAGGGTCGCCTGAATATGCTATCTGTTTATTATTTTTCAAAAGTAAACATTATTCAGGGTCGCCTGAATATGCTATATTTTTATTATTTTTCAAAAGTGAACATTATTCAGGGTCACCTGAATATTCTATATTTTTACTATTTTAAAATTATTTTATTAGAATGTGTGGTTGTACATTAATAGTAGTAACTTGTTCGTGTTGTATTCTATTATATTCCATTGTATAGAGTACAACCTGGCGGACTTACTGTCATGTGGCGATCTCTTCCATCCAACCAGAAAACTGTTAAAGAGAGTTTAAGGGAAAACGAGACTGGAACCCTTTTCAAAATTAATTAAGTTCCAACGGGAATCAAACCCACAATTTCTCAATTTGAAAGATAAGCGTCGTACAGTACCCGGCGGTAAGTAATACGCATCGGGCTAAGAAAGAGACTGTCGGCCATAATCGGCTAGCTTCGGTTTTGTAGAGCGTCGTCTCTGAACCCTAGAACGTTTGACAACGACTGACAAATTGCGACGGAACACATGGATGAATGACAGAGACGACGCTCTACAAAGCCGAAGTTAGCCGATTATGGCCGATAGTCTCTTTCTTAAGCCCGATGTGTATTACTTACCGCCGGGTACTTGTACTAACGTTAGCGTCTGTTTTGTAACAAATAATTTATATTTTTTTCTAATTCTCAAAAATTTATATTATATTGGTGGTGCTTTGTTACAAATTGTTCTGGAGAATATCCAAAAAATGTATACATACTTTTACACTATTCCGTTTACTTGAACTAGTTGCAGGAATTTGTCATACCACGCATTCGTGAGGAGTATAGGGATGAGGACGATTTTTATATCCAGCAAGATGGTACACCTCCCCACTACCATCGTGATGTGAGGGCATATCTTGATGAAAATTTGCCGAATAGGGAATTGGACGCAGAGATTGAATACCTACTCCCCACGCTCCACAGACCTCACGCCGATGTGATTTTTTATGTGAACTTGTCCAATATAACGTTAATGGTACAAAACCGACAGCAATTAATTAATTTAGAGCTGCTATGGAAAGAGAATGCACCCAAATACCAAAACAAAGTAATCGTGATGTTTGCGATTCTACGTTATCATCAGTGCATGAACCATAACAGTCATTAATTTGAGTATTTGCGATAAATAAAAAAATATAAGTCTATCTTCTTTAATTTGAAGTTTTAATCTTAGATATACCTTAATAAATACTGAATGTGTGATCGTTCAAAGTGTGTATGTATTTTTTTGAAACACTTCACAAAATTTTACACTAACCCTAGTGACGACACACGTTCTTTATGATGCCCTAGTTTTGTTAATATTATTTAAAGAAAATCATGTTTTATACCGTTGTTCTTCTTCCGTGTGGAATTCTTCAAAATTTCCAAATTAGTAATTTGGACATAATTAAGAGCGTGCATTTCTTACACGAAACTATTAGTTTTTGGGATAATATAAAAAAAAATTCTCGCTGAGTGGCTCATTTTTCAACGAAATGATTAGTTTTTGAGGGAAAAATCCAAAACTTTTTGCTGCGCCAAATCTCGTTTTAATTTTGAACAGGGTGTACAATTTATATTGCGCATGGGGGGCTATGGAAGTAATTTGAATTATAATTAAGTAATTACATAAATATTCAATTTCTTAGAGATCGATTTTTCTTTAACCCCCCCCCCCCCCTCCGCCATGAAAACTTCTTGTATCCGTTAGTGGCACGCAGTGTCCAACACTTTAAAAAAAAATGCCACTTCAGTGCACATACTCGTAGGTTGCCGACCGCTGGTCCATAGAGGTCGTCACCGTTGTTAAGATCAGCACTACTCAAACTATGGTCTCCGGAGCAGTGCTGGTCCGCGAACAGCTTCTTACTGAACCGCGTTGATAGAAAATTATATTATTTGTTTTGTAATTGTATCATATTTCTCCGATCTAAGAATTTTAAAAATGTATTTGAATTCCGTTCTCTGCGTTTTAAAATTAATTTTATTAAAATTTCACAAAAAATCTGATCCGCGACGGATTGAAATGATAATAAACACTGGCCCATAAACACAGAACTTTTGACAAACACTAAGAAAATACCAACTAATATCGGATACTCAATTTAATAAGTAAAATACTACCTAACTTTTAGTATGAAACGAACCCCGCTATCTTCCTTCGCTCTACTCCAAACTTCGGTCATACTCTTCCAAACTTCAGTCATAACATACTCCTCCAAACTACGCAATTTTGATAGTTGAATAACGTTAAAAATAAAGAAATTTCACGTACCATAAATCAAGAAACTGAAGGTATAAACAACATAAAGGATATTTGTGGCCATGTCAGCAGCTCTAGATCGCTGTTCCAACTGAATGTTTTGTGTGCCCACTGCAAATCATTGCGGTGATAGGATAATTCGTCCTTTAACAGGATAATAAGACAATAGACGCGGCTCAAAATTGAACATTTAGCTCTTCGCAATTTTCTCTAGATCCTATCATGGTGGGTGTATCATAAAATTATATAGATTGATGAATGTTATTTTTCTATATAAGAAATAAAAATGTGGTTTTAAACTACAGATACGTAACTTTTTAGATGTGGATCTACAGACGTATTCTCAAGATTCCCTGAATAGATCGTATTACAAATGTGAAAGTGCTTGCTCGTATGTACATAGGTCTGTAAATATACAATAAAACCGGAATTTTTTTATAGAAAATACACATTTCTATGGCGTTTTGGTAAAGAGGTACAAGTCATCAATTACTTATTTGTCAGCTTGAAGTTTTGCAACACTTGTATTCTTGAAATACAGACCTCAGGTAAATTTTAAAGGTGAGGTCTGTATTTCAGGAATACAAGTGTTGCAAAACTTCAAACTGACAAATAAGTAATTGATGACTTGTACCTCTTTACCAAAATGCCATAGATTTATTGCATGAAAATGGTAAAAAAAAAAAGTATTTGCCAACTAAACGCCTCAATCGTTTCCTTGACTGGTTTTGCTGTGTGCGATGGTGTATTATCATGAAGCAAAATCACTTTGTGTTGCCTCTTTTGATATTCTGGCCGTTTTTCACGCAATGCTTGGTTCAAATCCATAATTTGTTGTCGGTAGCGTTCAGTATTAACGGTTTCGCCAGGTTTTAGCAGCTCATAATAGATAACACCCTTCTGATCCCACCAAACACAGAGCATTGTCTTCTGTCCATATCGATTTGGCCTTAATAACCAAAAATACCGCGAACTGACTTGCAAGAGCACTGTGCAATCGCAATAAAATTACACGTAGGAAATAAAATAAAATTAGTTCATAGTTATAATATTTTTTGGAATATTTAAGAATGTGTGATATTTTATATTTCTTAAAAAACATGACTCCTAGTCTTAAAAACAACGTAAATATGTGATGTGTTGTCACTTGACCTCACAATATAAATCAACGATGAAAATTTAAATGTCATACACTTATTAGTCCTCAGTGAGATACAGGCAATAGCCTAATTTACTGGGGACACGACAAATGAAAGACAACAAACCCAGATCCATTAAAATTGTGTGTCCAAATTAAATTACCTGTTGTTTTTTCGCAAATTGTTATGGGTAAAATAAAAAGAGTTATTTTTCAAGCTTTGAGGGTGACAAAATCCGCAATAACTTTATCTAAATTGATTTTGTTAGAAATCAAATATTTAATACAGGAAATAGCTTTATCTCAAATAAGTTTTAATTATTTTTAATTTCCTAAAACTTATTTCACGTGATTATATGGTACAGACAAAAATAAACGGATTGTTATATCAATATTTATAAAGAATATTTGATTATGTTACCATATACTTTTTCCCTTTTTTGCCGACTGATTCTTATATTTTGTGTCCCAGTTACTTTATTGTATAGAATCGCATTTTCTAGAATGGCATGACAAATTGAAAGAGTTTTTTTAATCTCCTTATATTTTAGTTGTGCGAGATCTGACTTACCATTTACCATAGTTTTTTAATGGGGATTCAACAATTAAATCAGATCTTGGCACATTTTATTTTAGTTTGCTCCATCAATATGTTGACTACGACAAAAGTTATACAAATTAAAAAATGTGATGTTACACTTGAACAACATTCGACTACTCGTGAACCTCCAAGATTAAGAGACAATGAGCAGCACATGGTACAAAAATAGCAAGTGGATTAATTTCGTATAAAATATTTCTTGTGGTGCCATATTTCTTATGCCATTGATTTCAATAATATTATGTTTTATTGAAAGTACCTTCCTACTTTTTGACAATTTGGGACACCAAAAAGTATAGACCCATTGGCGGCTAGTTTTTTGGCGACCCCTGAGCCTTTACGAATTATGAACATGAACTATAGTCCTTTTAGTCCTATAGTAAATCAGGGTCTGGAGACAACACTGTCACTCGGCTTCAGTAATCGAGCCTTCAGGTTAAAAACCCCTGGAGATGACATGTAAATCACAGTTCGCTATCCTAAGTGCTGGAAATAATACTACAGGTGGGCAGGCAACAACATTCGCAGACGTCTAAAACGTGCAAGTATAGATACCAGACAAACTGTTCAACCAAATTGGTACCCCTTTTTCCTTCTCTTTTTTGTCTGTACCATTGGGAAACGAATAAAAAATTCTGCATGTAAATAACCTAATATCTAACTTGGCGCACCGTTAAAATATATGCAAGGTCTATCGTACTATGGGCATGCCACTGTCAGCTCAGAGGGTAACAGTAGCCAGAGATATACAAAACAGTAGCGATCCCAAAGCAAATTGCAAACAAATCGCAGTTTGAGCGTAGTCAACCCGTGATTTATTCTACTATCGCGATTTCGTCTAGTTCCATGTGTGTTTTCATATTTTGTTATCAGTATTATATGACTGCTGGACATGATCTAAAAATCGCCATCACCGTAGCTAGTGGTTAGCACGATTGCTTAATGTCCAAGAGTCCCAGGTTTTATTCCTAACAGATCCCGAAGTGGTATTATTTTTTAGGAATTCATGATTATGACTGTTTACAATCAATATGGTATACTTTAACACTTCCCTTACTGTGCTAAAAAATTACGCCAGTTACGGTGGTGGACACTGAGGGTACACTAAAAATGTATGTTTTAAATTAAAATTATGCAAAATCTATTAGTTTTTTTTTTAATTAGCTATAAACATCATTTTATTGTGTAATAAAATGTCGAATATTATAAAATAAGTGTAAGAAATGATAAAATAATAGTTGAAACAGAGAAGTGACATTTCTATACGAATATAATTTTCCCACTGCGTCGTTCGGTCTGCGCAACGTTCAGAATGCGCATGACTGAAAAGAGGTCTCCAACCTTTTAACACTTCCCTTACTGTGCTAAAAAATTACGCCAGTAACGGCGTTGGACACTGAGGGCACACTAAACATGTATGTTTCAAATTAAAATTATGCAAAATCTGCTAGGTTATTTTTTGTTATTAGCTATAAACATCATTTTATTATGTAATAAAATGTCGAATAATATAAAATAAAGGTAAGAAATGATAAAATAAGAGCTAAAACAGAAAGGCATTTCTATAAGAATATTATTTTTACGCTGCGTCGTTCGGTCTGCGCAACATTCAGAATGCGCATGCGTGATAAGAGATTTCCAGCCTTTTAATTTTTTTTCATAAAATTATACAATAAAATGTAGCGTGTATTTTTTTGGCAATAAAACCATAATTCGAATAAAGACAATAAATAACATATAAACAAAATATAAAATGAATATATAAATTCAAAAATCAAGGTTTTAGGGCGAGAAATTTATATAGTATAAACAAACAAGAAATTCAAAATTATATATAAACAAACACGAAATTCAAATCAATAAAATATATGCAATTTGGAAAATATAAACACTACAGAAAATTTGAAAATAGGAAAAACATATCATATAATCAAAGTTTAATCCTGTGGAGAAAGTTATCGCAATTGGGGCATGAAACCACTTTTTTTTTACTATATTCTACGTACTAAACACGCACGTGTTTGACAAATATTGCAGAATAGCCTGGTTTTTTTTCTCGAATGTTTTTAATAAAGCCCACAACTTCCTCTTTTGAGGACCTCACGGGGTGCCAACAGGGTATTATTTACTAATGTTTCGGATATTGACTCGCCACAATATGTTAAAACTGTATTAAAAGCATCTTGTTGCTATTTTTCCTTTTTAAGATATTGGGCATTGCCAATTCCAAACTTAACTCTCTTTTGAAATGTTTTCGGTGGTATTAATTATTTTGTTTCCACTCTGGATATTTGTCTATCCATAAGAGGTATGCATTCAATGCAGCCATATCTATAATTTCCATAAAAAGACGGAAAGGCCATCTTCTCGTTGACCTTGAGCAAGAGTACTCTCAAGTAATTTAGTCTCCCGTATCTACTCCAATTTTCGTATTATTATAATTATGTATAATTACTATAGTGGCTTTTGTTTTTCTGAATAATCAATTTCTGCATCATTGAATTGAGTGGATAATAATAATACTGCTTTATTTTTTGTGGTACACACGAAACAAGTATTTTATTTTCAGCTACTATGGATTGTTTTCTCTCTAGACGGTATAAATTCAAGTGAGATTACTCTTTTATTTTTTCGAAGCGTGCCAGTTAGAGTTAAACCTTTTAATAAAAGATTATCGGCTAATTTGATGGAGGTAATAAAAATACCTGTGGTTATCCTCCTGTTCGTGCCATACTGCAGTTGAACCATTTCTATAACTACTCAGTTACCTTGATTTATCTCTCTCTACGATTATTTATCATACCAGAATAAACCTGTAAATTTGTTATGCGTCATATGCCGCCGCAGTCGGCAGTAACCCAGATTTTGATGCCATATTTACCAAGTTTAGACTTCATGTACACGCGAAATGAACAATTTTCAAACTTTTAACCCTTTAATTAATTCCGTGAATTACTAAAAGCCTGGATGTTACAATGTATGACTCTTACTCCGGTAACTCAGTATAGGTAAAGCAAGGCTCAATAAGATCTCAAGATGTCGTGGGAAGAGGTAGGCATTCGTCAGTGCTTGGGTAGGTATAAATACATAATGAAACACATATTTGCTGTTAATTGGTTATATATTTGATCCTGACGAGCTGATACTCCGTCAGGAAAATCAAATGGGCAGATTACTCTCTGCTACTCCGCTAGCCTTTCGGATGGACAGGCAGTCGAAGCAATTTATTATCAGGGGTAATCCCACAACAGTCCGTTGCGGAAATGTGTCAATTCTCAAAGGTTAGATATCGCCAATCTCTAGAATACTCAAATATCACCATAAAATGACAAGCAAAAGAGGATAAATAAGGTTGATCTTACTCCAATACAAGACACAATGTATTATCCCAGATCCGCTTCAAGTGTATGACCAGGTCGACTCGTATATGGCCCTCTGACCTTATACTGTTACTACAGGCGCGTTGATGTGAAGAAATTCCCTCAGTGGTTGGTGACCGTTAATTCGTGACTCGGTCCGGTCTTGAAAACTCCAGAATCTGGCGCGCACTCGATATTGCTGGTACAATCAGTTAACTTTGACCCGCGAATGAGTTGTACGCCTAACTCGAGATCGTCGTTTGGACAACAGTCCAGAATCTGCTCAATCAAAAGACTGAGGTGAAACAAGATCCCCGTTTGTAGATTATCCAGAATTTACCGGACAAATTGTATCAAATAAGAATGAACAATCAAATGTGAGAAAAGCTTGTTCCAGTTCGCGAACAGCGTTAGGACGAAAATGATGTTGACTTGACAACTTCGCGGCGAGAATGCATGTGGGAAGATCGCGGTCCCTTAATTTAAGGGATCTCAGCCAAGCTCCGCCATTTTGGAACTCTATAGAAAGTTCCTCGCGACCGTTAAAAAAAATCATAAATCTTTTCGTCCGGCCGAACGTTATTTTGCCAATGAATAGTCTATTTAAACTTTCACAGCGTAATTAAGTCGAGAATCCTTTTTGTATAACATCCGGTAACCCTAAAGGCGACACTTAAATTGCTTAAGGGACAATAGTTACTTCTTTTGAAATGTATCTCAAGTGAAGTGTTTTTATGTCTTCTTAGCCGTTGATTCAATATTTAACTATGTCCGCAATAAATTAAGCGCGACGTATTTCTTTAGAAAAGCAGAAGAGAAATTTTTGACCCCTTTTTTTTCTCGCCTAACAATCGCGGTCATAAAAGCGCATTCACCCTCTGAAATATATCTTGCGCAAAGTTTTATTTTTTCTTAGTAACAATAGTTATCTGTGACTGCAATAAATCAGATCGTAAGACGGAACACCAATTACGGATCTTTACAAAGACAAACGTTCTGCATTCTTTTGAAAGAAAGGGAAGAGAAATCTGACACGGAGCCATGTTACAATAGAAGCTCCTCTCCTTTGTTTTGATTCTCCCGGTTCACTATTTTTAATGGTTATTTTTAACTGCAATAAACTAATTGGTCGACCGTACCCAAGTCCTGACACTCCATTTTATGTTACTGAAGAAAAAAAAAAATAATAAAAAAAAAAATAATTCAAGTACTGATTACGGCCCTGTGTCAATTGGTCATACACCTGCCCGCCGAACAAGGATAAGATACTATGCTAAAGGGCATGACGTTACTGGGTCATGCCGGATACGCTCGTGGACGATTTAATAAGCCCTTGCATTTGCGAAAAGAGTAGGAAACCACGAAAAACTAACTCTCAGGGCTTCCCTATCTAAGAACACCTGGAAACAGTTAAACAGTTTATAGAGCAAGGCACAATACAGGAGAACATCAATTATCGCCTTCCCCTCAACATGGTTACACATAATAAGTCTTATTATTATTTTTACAAAAAAAGAAACATACAACATTTAGGATAACAAACATAGTCACAAGAGTAATGTTCAAGAACAGATACTATCGCCTTCTCTTCAGCATGGTTACACATAATAATTCTTATTATTTTACAATAGAAAAATGTACAAACATTTAAGATTACAAAGGCAACACACTCACAAGAGTAATGCCCAAAAACAGATCAAGTTACTTAAAAGTAATTATGTTAGTACACAATGGCTTCCCCAGAACCGGATCCGATAGTCTGCACTTTTAGGGGCACTGATTTAGTTTCTTAGCCTAATCACTTTAATTAAGGAAGCAAGGTGAGTTTCCTCCCGCTTGTCTGGTGATCTTTGATATTGCAAGATACAAGTCTGGCGATATATCAATAATGAGACTATATAAGACACATTTAACATACAATTTTTATTACACGGCCCTGAGACACCACTCATAGGGGCGACATCTGACTATAGGCCTCCTCCAGGTCTAAAAACTGACAAGAAACAGTTACACTTGGTTATACAATACAGCAAATATGTGTTTATAATATCATCACCTCGGGGATCGTCATCCCTTTAGTGCCAATTCTCGTGCTAGCCAGAGTCGTCAGTGCGACGCCCACACACATCACGGACGGTGCCAAAACTCGCATGATCCATAAAATACCATGGTTATCCGGGCACCGACGGTGCCATGAGCGTCCACCTAGACCGGGAGCACATGCCAATTTGGGTTCATGACGCCCATGGTTGGAGTCACACTCAACAACCCCCACTGGATGTATATAGGCCATCCGTAAGCCCCTCACTGGATGTATAAAGGCCATCCGTAAGCCTCCACTGGATGTATATAGGCCATCCGTAAGCCCCCTACTGGATGTATATAGGCCATCCGTAAGCCTTTCGCTGATTGGTTGGAGCCTACTCCACAACCGTTGTCACCAGTGCGACACCCGCGGACCCAAAGGGCGGAGCCAAGTTGTACATGTTGTCCACGCACAAAACTACGGTCGTCCTTGTCCCAATGGTGCCTACGAGCGCCCACCTATGTCGTCGGTGCGACGGCCGCAGAACCAACGGGCGGAGCCAAGATACGCATGATGTCCCCACACCATGCTACCTACGTCCGGGTACCGATGGCGCCACGGACGCCTGCCCACCTGGACCGGACTGACAATAAAACCTTTGTCACCAGTGTGACGCCTGCGGACCCAAAGGGCGGAGTCCATACACACTACTATGGAGGTCCTTGTACCAATGGTGCCGCGAGCGCCCACCTCTGTCGTCGGTGCGACGGCCGCAGAACCACGGACGCCTGCCCACCTAGACCGGACTGACAATAAAACCTTTGTCACCAGTGTGATGCCTGCAGACCCAAAGGGCGGAGTCCATACACATTACTATGGACGTCCTTGTACCAATGGTCCACGAGCACCCACCTCTGTCGTCGGTGCGACGGCCGCAGAACCAACGGGCGGAGCCAAGATGTGCATGACGTAGTCATACCATACTATGCACCTCCGTGTACCGATGGCGTCACGGACGCCTGCCCACCTAGACCGGACTGACAATACACAATAAAAACATGGAAAAAGAAAAAAAATAAAAATCATTGGCCGAAGCCTCACAAATAAAGGATATTCCATCGAAAGCCCCCCCACCAAAGCACGCACCAAATCCTTTTCATTCATACTTCCCAGCAGCACTTCCCAAACCCCTGTAGCAACCCCACTCATTCTCTATCATGGAGCTGCCTTCCATTCAACCTATACGACCTAGTGCCAGGTGAGCGACCCTTGATAGAACAGGATAAGGAATTGATATGGATGTATCCAATGTGACATCATGAGGAAGTGAGCGTCGACGCTCTATCAAAAGACGCGCATACAAACGCTATGCTATCAGCAAAAATCACCACTCATTGTCCAGCGCATGGTCTATTGAGCGCCACCATATTTTTTTTCTTGGAACATGGAAACCTAATTTGGTAAAACTGAATTACCACAAGTGCCACGGCAGCTCTCGCGTCAATTCACCGTAATGGAGCCTTTATTCCACCTTGGCGATGTCCCTGACGCGAAGTTTACCTGCCACTTTCCCCTTCAGGTCAGACAGTTCATATATTGTGTCGGAAATTTTCATTGTGACCACACACTTGACAAATCGGGGCGCTAATTTGTTGCTGAAATATCGCCCAGCGTTTGACTGGCTAAATACCCTCTCCATACCACCTGTCCAACTAGGTGGTTTATAACCTAGGTGTAAACTACACCAAGCAGCGCTTAGCTTCCAGCCTGCCACAACCTATCTGTACTTTTATCCTAAAGGTTGTTCCCTTTGCCTTATACCATTAGTTATCGCAAAAAGTGCGAACAAAACGTTCTTCCGGCACGGCCCCTCTATTCGAAGAACGATCCATGAGGGGCAGGGTGGAGATTATGCCGATGAGAGGAAAGGTGAACTCATCTTGCTATTCTCACAGTATCATTGAGGCATGAACAAATCCTTCCCTAGGTGTTCGCATCACTCACATTGGTTTACTCTAAACCACATGACGAACACGTAATTAATGAGGAATTAAACCTCTCCTATGCTAGTCTTCTGCGGATGGTAACTAACGCTGCTAACCCTTTATCCGTGATATCATATGATTCTAGTAATCCACTAATTTCCAGCAGAGGGGACTAGCCTCGTCACCCTCAGCTGTACTTATATGATGCGGATCACGGCGGGGATATGTATTCCTCATATACCTTTAACTAATAGTTTTCGATGACGCCACCTCAACGATGAAGTTTAAACAACTTGCCAACTTCATACTACGGCCAGCATCGTGAAAACATGCTCCGCTCCCGATGAAGGAGGTTAAACGAACATATGCTTCAATACTGCATGGTATACTCGCTCGCTTGTATACAGACATGCGCCCTAAGGTCTCTGATTTCCTGCCCGAGCACATTAAAGTTGTCACAACGCGTTATATATGTAGACGTTCTAAAAATCAGGGTGTGTAATACCCTTGCGATAGAAAAACAAATCAAAGTTTTTTTTCGCCCTTTGGTGACATACTTGTACTAATTAATCAGCGATCTAGGTTTCTATTACATCTGCGGTATCATGAAGCTTATGGCTGGCGAGCTTACCGCAAGGCTAGGCGTTGTTTCGAAAACTAAACTGAACTAACTACAATATACGGGTAATACGAGTAAAATTCTAACTTATTTACCATGCCGCTGGTTATGAAACTTCTACAGCATTACTCTCTACTAGGAACCCTCCTGAGTTCGTCGCGGTACGTAAGATGTCCTAGACATTTGTACGCGTCATCGCAAAATTCGGATTTGTATAACCCTGTAGTACGGCTTCCTAATACACGCACAGGCATAAACAATTATAGCCGTACGTCTAGAAGGCAACCTCAAAGGAACACAATACCAAATACAATACATAGGCACACATACAATACAATACTAACAGAAATGAAATTATAAATATAATTAATGCAACAAAAAAAAAATACAATTCAGGATAACAAGATATATGCATGGCAGATAATAAGATATGGAAAAACACACAAGAATTATATCTCTCCAGCTTTTACCTGAGATCAATAAAGTCAATAATTAATTATCTCCAAGACTCTCAGTCCTGTTTGCATATCATCAAACCAACATGGTACAGAACCCTGGTCACCCTGATCGGCGAACAATTGTTCCATCATTCGTTGCATCTCAGCAGGAATGTTTTTTAAGCCAAATGGGGTGACCACAAACCGATATTGTCGCCGGCCCTCTACAAAGAATGCCGTCTTACATTTAGACTCTTTGCTTAATGGCATTAGCCAAAACTCATGGCTCAGGTCTAAAGCAGTGAGGTAGCGCGTATCTCGAAGATTATCGAGAATTCGGTTGACGTTCGGTAACCGATAACAGCCCGACTGCGTCACCGAATTCAGTTTGCGAGGTCCAACAAAATTCGAGCAGAATCATCCTTTTTCGGAACAATGGAGGCATTATTGAGCCATGAACTCCTTCGAATGAGAAAACAATTTCGGCGAAAGCCCGGAACGCTTCAAAAAGGGAATACCGAGCACCAAGCAAGTATCTAAAGAAGGAACTACCTGGAATTCCACCAACACAGTTTGGTGGTCATAATGTAAAGGCAACTGGATCGTACCCAGCACCCGATGTCCCTGACTATCAGCCGTGTAAACGACTCCCTCAGTAGTTCGCATAATAAACAGTCCTTAAAATTCTTATACAAATTACCACCTATTACGTTAATTGCTGCACCTGAATCTAGCAACGCCCTAAATGGTGAGCCCTGAATTTCACAATGAAGATAGGGTCTCTCATCCCTAGCATTTGAAATTTCTATGGCACTAAGGTTACGGCTATTATTTCCTAATTCTATTGTATTTGACCAACCCCCTAGTTCCGAATTACCTTGACCGGGTTGGTCCCCTATCTGTTTTTTGGAATTAAGAAGCTCGGCGGCGGACGCGAAGTATCCGTCAGCAAAGTAAAAGGTCTAGAAGTCTCGGCACGACTCCTTACGCGATTACTTGGCGACTTATCCGGTTCCTTCTGGATAAGTGGTTTGTGCGGACAGTCGCGGGCAATATGATGCGGAAGATTGCACAAGAAACACCTCAACAAGGTCGGCCCTCTACCGATAACCTTCTGTGAGACGGATGACACACGTGCCCTTACCCTTGGCTGCATCTGCAGCGGCCGGGGTGATACCTCACCACTCCTGTTCATTTGTTCGAAAGAGGCACATACTCTTTCCATCTCTCGCACTGACGAAGGCCGCGTACTGACAAGGACTGAGCTAAACCTAACGTGAAGCCCTCTCTTGAACACCTGTAACAGCTCCACCTCCGTCAAGGCAGAGTCCAGTGTACTGTTTACCTCCAAAATTCGGGAGATATAATCGGTGGAAGATTCTTCGTGACCCTGCTTGGATGCCCAAATATCCAGCTTTCTATCTATCATAAAACTCTCCGATTCGAACCTCTCCAAAAAATGTGCCTTCAATGTAGCCCATCTCATAGGGTTCCTATACGTAATCCTGAAAAAGGTCAGGGCTCTGTCGCGCAAAAATTCAGGTAGGACGGGAGAGAGAGAGTCTACATCGAACCTACGTGCGTGTGCTATTTCCTCGAGCCTAACCAAAAACTGACGTACGCTACCCGAGCCATTAAACGGATCCACTGGCCACGATGAAAAATTGATATTTAATGGAGGTAATTGATTACCTCTAGCGCTATGAGACGGCAACATTTCCAAGTCTCTTGAGGGGCAAGACCCGGTAAATGGCAAGGAAGAGCCCGAACGAGAGGCTGTCGCTCCGGAAACCAGTTCCATAGAAAATTCCGGGGCTCCTCGCAAATTAACATGTGCCTTAGACCTTTGAGGCAATATAACCTCTTCTGTAGGAGAGTGAACGAGGCCCCGATTGTAGTTCCATGCTTGCCGACGCAACCTGGGGAGTTTGTTACCCGGAGTGATTCCCCTCTCCATCAATTCCCCAATCAATCTCTCCTTAGTTGCACTCGTAATATTGTCAATAGGACTCATTGTGGGCTTATCCTCAGCTAGCAGGGTGAGAGTTCTATCTGAAAGATTGGAAATCCCAAAGACTCTAGGCCACGCTGTTATTAATACGTGTTCCTAATCTCAGGAATACCCTTCACCAGAAATTCCAATCGCATGTAATCGAAGAAAACAACTCTACCTTAAAGGCCTAAAATAGAATAATTCAATAAGTTCGATCACCCGGCCACGCTATTATAACACCGGTCTACTACTAATCTCGTCGACCAGATGTACGACAGCTAATATTCGTCAAACTTAATTAGCGAAACAGCCGGACGGCTCTGAACGAATAATGTTATAGTTGGCAAACTTAGTGCTCTAAATATTCTATTTTTTGTTGATGATTTAAAAATCTTCAAAGCGATCCAAACTCCGGAATACGCCACTAACTCTATCCAACCAGAAAGAAAACGTAACGAATTATTCCTTGCCAATGCAACAAGGAACTTCTATCAGCTGCTAATCACCCGGCCAATCACAAGAAACTATGGCGTTCCACTAGCTCTGCCTATCCGATTACCGGCCAAGTTCGAGATTATACTCCTCGTAAAACTACGCTCAACTCGATTTTTTCTAATTTTAGAAAATAACTACCTACACTCGCACAGCTTTTATCAGCCGCACGTTATTAGTTGGTTATTATATTTTATTTAATTATTAAATAAAATCCTCAACTTATACACAAAATGACCGCCAAACAAACGGTACCCGAATCAATTTCCGCCCGACCGATTTGACTGAAGTACAAAGCCTATGCTTTGTCGTTTTAACGGTCCTGAATCGCTTTCAATTCTTTACCGGGTTATACGCAGTTAACAAAATTATACACCGTATACGATACAATAATGCACAAAAATTTCGAATATCAAAAAAGGAAGAAAAGAAAGAAGAAAACATAAAATTCAAATACACAGTATACAATAAAGTAATGCACAAGATATTCGAGTATTAAAAAAAGGAAAAAAAAGAAAAAAAACATAAAATTCAAATACACAGTATACAATACAGAAATGCAAAAAATATTCTAGTACCAAAAGAAGAAAAAAGGAAAAAAAAAAAAACATAAAAATTCAAATTATACCGTCCAAGCTCGACGAAGCACCTCAAGGCCCCGCGTTGAAGGCGGTCAGTTTCAAACTTTTAACCCTTTAATTAATTCCGTGAATTACTAAAAGCCTGGATGTTACAATGTATGACTCTTACTCCGGTAGCTCAGTATAGGTAAAGCAAGGCTCAATAAGATCTCAAGATGTCGTGGGAAGAGGTAGGCATTCGTCAGTGCTTGGGTAGGTATAAATACATAATGAAACACATATTTGCTGTTAATTGGTTATATATTTGATCCTGACGAGCTGATACTCCGTCAGGAAAATCAAATGGGCAGATTACTCTCTGCTACTCCGCTAGCCTTTCGGATGGACAGGCAGTCGAAGCAATTTATTATCAGGGGTAATCCCACAACAGTCCGTTGCGGAAATGTGTCAATTCTCAAAGATTAGATATCGCCAATCTCTAGAATACTCAAATATCACCATAAAATGACAAGCAAAAGAGGATAAATAAGGTTGATCTTACTCCAATACAAGACACAATGTATTATCCCAGATCCGCTTCAAGTGTATGACCAGGTCGACTCGTATATGGCCCTCTGACCTTATACTGTTACTACAGGCGCGTTGATGTGAAGAAATTCCCTCAGTGGTTGGTGACCGTTAATTCGTGACTCGGTCCGGTCTTGAAAACTCCAGAATCTGGCGCGCACTCGATATTGCTGGTACAATCAGTTAACTTTGACCCGCGAATGAGTTGTACGCCTAACTCGAGATCGTCGTTTGGACAACAGTCCAGAATCTGCTCAATCAAAAGACTGAGGTGAAACAAGATCCCCGTTTGTAGATTATCCAGAATTTACCGGACAAATTGTATCAAATAAGAATGAACAATCAAATGTGAGAAAAGCTTGTTCCAGTTCGCGAACAGCGTTAGGACGAAAATGATGTTGACTTGACAACTTCGCGGCGAGAATGCATGTGGGAAGATCGCGGTCCCTTAATTTAAGGGATCTCAGCCAAGCTCCGCCATTTTGGAACTCTATAGAAAGTTCCTCGCGACCGTTAAAAAAAATCATAAATCTTTTCGTCCGGCCGAACGTTATTTTGCCAATGAATAGTCTATTTAAACTTTCACAGCGTAATTAAGTCGAGAATCCTTTTTGTATAACATCCGGTAACCCTAAAGGCGACACTTAAATTGCTTAAGGGACAATAGTTACTTCTTTTGAAATGTATCTCGAGTGAAGTGTTTTTATGTCTTCTTAGCCGTTGATTCAATATTTAACTATGTCCGCAATAAATTAAGCGCGACGTATTTCTTTAGAAAAGCAGAAGAGAAATTTTTGACCCCTTTTTTTTCTCGCCTAACAATCGCGGTCATAAAAGCGCATTCACCCTCTGAAATATATCTTGCGCAAAGTTTTATTTTTTCTTAGTAACAATAGTTATCTGTGACTGCAATAAATCAGATCGTAAGACGGAACACCAATTACGGATCTTTACAAAGACAAACGTTCTGCATTCTTTTGAAAGAAAGGGAAGAGAAATCTGACACGGAGCCATGTTACAATAGAAGCTCCTCTCCTTTGTTTTGATTCTCCCGGTTCACTATTTTTAATGGTTATTTTTAACTGCAATAAACTAATTGGTCGACCGTACCCAAGTCCTGACACAATTCTCTCTAAAGTTTGGCAAACGTTCATCTACAGCTATATTCGAAGATGGAGAATAATTGCTTTTGCACATATCCATAAACATATTTGAAATCCACTTAATTGGTTCTAATTTATCTGAAAAAACCCTGATATCTCTCTTCTCGGGTTTCTTTATCATCAAAACGAATATGACTGTAAATATAGATGAATCTATCTCGAGACAGAGCTGTTGTGAAAAATGACTGGCAAAAGGGACTTTCACTTATCCACAATTCACTCAAAGATAGCTTTTGTGTTCGATTTCTGCCAGGTGCGAGCAATATTCCAATGAATTCATATAACTCGTCTTTTGATATTGGTTGGTTCTTTTCTGAATGAATTCGATTTAAATGACGATTTGTTTCTTAAACATCACTTTTACCACCTCTTCATTTACAAACAGACAACACATATCTTTTATGGAATGTACATTTATACTTGAATTTCTCAGTCCAGAATCTTCGATGAGAATATTTGATACCCGACCGATGCCTCGAAGATTGAGGTGGTACTCGTAATGAACTCCATTCGAATCCATGTTTTGATGTAAATAATATTTCTTCGTCTTCTTCACTCGTCTCCAAATCAGAATATACTTCATCCTGTACCTCGACAAAATCTTCTGATTCTGATATATTGCCTGTCGCCTTAAATTCCAAATCGCTATCATCGCCGTCGATATTTCCCGCCATCTCAATTATTATATTTTTGAAAATGAAATTATAAATAAAATGTACATTTATTATAAAAAGAGTAATGGTACAATATAACATACCAGATAAAAAATGATAATAGAAAAAACATACCAGATAAAAATTAAAAATAACAATCAGGATTATAAAACTGGTGACGAACCCCTGGAACGAACTGTCAAAAAAGAATGAGTGTTTGACATTTCGTCAATTCGCGATTTAAAATCATTAATTTCTGTTGAATTAACTATGAATGTTTTGTTTCCTAATGACATCATTCAAATCATAGAGGTTTCGATGAGGAATACATAAAGTATGAAGACCCTGCAAGCAGTATATTTCGAGAAATTAAATAAAATATAAGTCATGATCACTCGCTATCCATCACCGTACGGCAAGTGTTAAAAGTATATTATTATTAGTTAAACAAAATATGTTAATTTTATCGATTTAATCGACAATCCTCCACTTTCACATTAATCGTTGATAACTATATTTTTGCAATAAAGAATAATATTGTCTGATGTTTTATATTTAATATATCGTTATAACAGAGCAAAGCAGATATTATATAAATTAAAATTGTTTAAAACGAACGAACTATAAATACAAAATAGTTTTACGTTTTCTAGTTCTTAAAATTATTAATTCGTTTATTCGCTACCGATAATTTCAAATCTCGACTATAAATGTATTCACGGCCATTATTCAGAGAAAGAGAGAGACTATAAATGTAAATTCATTAGTCTGCAACATGGTTCTTATCTAATGTTAATATTAACGTTACTGTGTCATGCTATTCCTTCGAGACTAATATCATTACGCAGCTCAATAAAGTAAGATCATATATTTATTAAATCCCTAAATATTTTACTTTACTCGATCGACACATAAAATATTTGAACTGTCACTTTGACGTTTGTCGATGCCGTTTAATAAACAAAAACGTATGTTTGCAAATATTATGTCATAAGTAATATTTGTGATAGAAAATACAATGGGAAAAATACACGTCATCCCTTTGATTATTTTTTTATTTCCTGGTGTGTAATTTTAATTAATATTTTTAAGAAGATTAAAATTTTAATACAAACTAATATTTGCTTCCCTGCTTATCGCAGTAATTTCAAATGCTTTAAAGTGTATTAATTGTTTGAAATTTTCCAAACCAAAACAATGCAATATTTATAACCAAACCTTTGAAATGATTACATACAGTATAAATTTATTTCTGCTAAAGAAAAAATATACCATTTTTCTGAAGTACAAAAAAATATGTAAAATTAATTATGATTCAGAACGTGAATATAAAATTAAGAGTGTAAAATAATAAAAACACATTTGTTGACTAAAAGTATAACAATCATCATCAAATATGTGCTTTGTCCACGGTTCTAGCATATTCCCACCATATTTTCCCTGAATTGTAATTATTTATATGTGTATAATTATGGCTTATGGAAAAAAATAACAATGCACATTCAAAAACACCACCAAATGAAGAAAAACCAACAATACTGAACACATTCAGTGCTGAAAATAGGCATTCATATAAATTTTTGCTGGGTGATCAAAATGCATATCGTTCTATTCCCAATTTTTTTTGGTTGAATTAAAAAACAAGTGAGCCCAGAGTGGCCTTACGGTACTGAAAGGGGTTGTAAGGGTTATATGGCAATGAATTATAAAGATCATTCAAATTAAGCTATTTTTTTAATTCTTGGATAAAACACAGATGGCGTCGCTAACTTGCCTGGGTCTTGTGACATTTGAGAAGTGTAATGTATGACATTTATAAAAATGGAGTCGTATACAATACAACAACGCGTTCAAATTGTTGAATTATTGTATGAAAATGGGCGTCCATTGAAAAATGTTTTTAGAAAGTTATGTAATATTTACGGGTTGCATAGTCGCCCATCTGAAAGCACTATCAATCGAATTGTTAAAAAATTTCAAGGAACTGGTTCGATGGAAGATAAAAGAAGAGAAAGATATAGCTGTAGCAGTCGTTCACAAGATCATATTGATTTGGTTCGTGCAAGTGTTGCTGAATACCCAGAAATGTCCATTAGTCGAAGTTCACAACAAGTTGGACTCAGTGAATTCACAACATGGCGTATTTTACTAAACGATTTAGCTCTGATGGCAAGGAAAATATTTAGCTTCATCTATCATACCTGCTGCTAACATTTGCATTGTACATTTGTTTGATCAATATTTCATCAATCATTAATTTAATATGCCCAAACTACCTCAAAGTGCTATTCAGCCTACTTAAAAAATCTGTTTTTATTTCACATTCTGTATTGTGTCTCGCACCTTGCATTCTTCAATTGCCAGATGCGAAATGTCATAATCGATGAGGCTAATGCTCTTATATATGAGGGTGGATCAAATATAAATGAGATTTTTTTAAATTTGTTTATTTGCAAAAAGAAAAAGATCAAGTACACATAATTTTTCTACATGATCTCCTGCTTTAGAAATGCATGTTTCCCAGTGGATCGGTAGTTTTACTATCCCATAATTGTAAAAAGAACTGGGTTGTGTCAGCAGCCAATTGCGCACAAACCCCTCTACTCCATCATCATTGTTGAATTGTTGGCCTCCCAGAGCTTTTTTCAATGCCTCAAAGAGATGAAAGTCGCAGAGCGATAGATCAGGGCTATAGCGAGGGCGTTCCAGTCGTGTCCAACTCATTTCCTCTAATTGTTCGCATGTTACAGCTGCAGTATGGGGCCTCGCATTGTCATGGAGAAGAACCACTTCTTGTATCAGTTAGTCACGTATTTTGCATCGATAAGCAATTTTAACTTCACTTAAAAGCTCACAATAGTACGCCGCATTGATGGTGCGATGATCGTGCAAAAAATCGATGTGAAAAATGCCGTACCGGTCCCAAAATACGGTCACAAGCATCTTACCAGCTGACAGCCAAGTCTTAGCTTTCGCTGCGGCTGCCTCATCCTTCTTTCTCCACTCTATACTGGCTTGTTTCGATTCGAGCGTGTGGTGGTTTACCCAAGTTTCATTGCAGGTAATGATGCAACTCAAAAATGTGTTCCTTTCTTGTGCAAACCGTGCCAAGAGCCGCTCACAGAAGTACCAACTTTTTGCTCTGCAGTCTACAGATGTGGGACCCATCGGGCAGACACTTTACGGAATCCTAGGTCCTTTGTGATTATGGATTGAGTGCTCCCATAACTTATTCCTATCTCAGAACAAATTTCTGAAACTGTCAAGCGTCGGTCGCCTTCCAGAAGATCATGAAAGGCATTAATGTTCTGTTCGGTAATGCTCGTCTGTAAGCGACGATCATGGCTCTCGTTTTCGGCCCCTTTATGGCCTTTCATGAACTCCTTATGCCAGGCAAACACATGGGGCTTTAACAGTGTTTGATCCCCGAACTGTGCCGTCAGTCTCCGCAGAATTTCCGAGAAACTTGATAATTATGCGTTGCATAAATGACGGGTGCACCTCTTTCTCAGACATTGTGTGCCATACTAATGATGGAATCTGCGGAGGCCAACCGACTGCTCTCCCCACTCCTGATATCCCCACCCAACACTCCTCGAGACAGCCGCTCGCTCCGTTTAAAATTACGGACTCTAAAACAAAAGTCTCGTTTATATTTGATCCACTCTCGTAGTTGCTCTTATAATATTCTAATAGAAAAAAAAAACATTTAAATTTTCTTTATTGAAAAGAGCTTTATTTGCATTCAAATGTATTTGTTTATATATGATTTTCCAAACTATGTGCATTCATCAAAGGTATTATTGTTTTTATTTTTGTATGCATATATGTTTTGTTTTTAGGTCCATTCAGGTGTCATGAATAACTGTAAAACTTTTTTGTATTTTGCATATGGCAGCAATCTTCTTGCCAAAAGAATACACATACAAAATCCCTCTGCAGTTCGAAAAGACATTGGTGAATTAAAAGTAAGTCATATTTCATACTCATTTGATGATTTCCGAGGTAATTTAACATCAGTGTTATGATGTAATAGTTAGCTAACTAAACACTACCTGTTTTTTCCCCTCCATATTCACTTTCTAAATGTATCAAAATAGAATGAATTTCCCAATGAAATATAAAATTCATTAATTTATATATAGTTGATTAATTAACACGCACAATCAATTAGACACAATACAAATACGAGTATGTAGTTCTCTATGGAGTATCATTAGACAATTTGGCCAAGGTTTTGAAAAGGTAAGTCTATTGATGCATTTACCAGCCAACCTTGACTTGATACTCTTACTCAAAATTTAATTTAAATGAATTATGACTATTCTACTAAGAATAAGATTAATTGAACTTTATAGATCGATTGTTAAATTTTTGAAGCTTGATCACTTGAATTATCTAGAATTGTAATTTTTTTTTAAATTGGGTCTATTATATTGACTGATATAATTTCACAATGTCTTTAATTTGGTGGCACAAATTATCCGAGTTTGGGTGGATTGCCTATTTAAAAAGAGATTAATTGAAAAAGGGTAGAGAAGTTTACTAGTAAAGGAACAAAAATTACGCTTATTAATTTATGAATTAGTAAAGGAACAAAAATTACGCTTATTAATACTCAAAAATAATATGAATTTCCTCATATTATCACAAAAAAAAAGTTTCACTCCTTGAAAGAGATACTAAACAAAAAATAAATGTGAAAAACTGAAATAGATTTATGGTTTTGGCTTGAATAAGCTGATGATACTTTGTAACATCCTGTTAGTCATTTAAGAATAATAGAAAAAACTAATCTAGAGCACACTTATGTACTGGGTCCACATCAATGACTAACAAATAAACAGTAGCTATACTGTAAATGACACAATTATACATATTTCTGATTTGTTCAATCTGACAACTAAACAATTTGTAGGATTTATGTATTTTATGTTACAGGGTCACAAATTAGATTTCTTTGGCTTTAGCAATCGATGGGGAGGTGCATCAGCGACTATAGTTCCACACCCAGGTCACTCTGTTTGGGGTGCCATATGGGAAATAAACATAGAAAATTTGCCTGATCTTGACAAGTAATATTCTTTCGATTTATAAATGTTTTTAAACTTATAATATTCCTAAGAAAATTTATGTTTCAAACACAAATTTGTTCTTGTGTTTTTTTTTAAATTCGTGCTTTTATTAGTTAGTGGTCTTTGGTAAATTTCTCATTAGTCAAAAATAAAATTTGGTGTTTCTGAGGGCTTTGAAACATTATATATCTCTGTGAATTCAATAAATGCTGCAAAGGTACAATAATCAACCACATGTTAAAATTTGCTTACAAAGTGCTATTGTGTGTAATTTTATCCAGTTTGTGGCATTTTGGTCCATCTATTATCTTCTCTTCTGTCAACATGACCTACCCATTCCTATTGACTTTTGAGTATGCTTTCAATACCTGTGACCATTATTTGGCTTCTTATTCATGTAATTGTCTTTCTATCTCTTTTTGTTGTACCCAGCATGCATTTTTCCATATTTCTTTGCATAGTAGCATGACACTGTTTTTTATGCTTAGGATACACTTTTCACACCCATATATGAGAACGCACTGATTGAAGACTTTCCTTTTTAGGAAAAGTTTCCTCTGAAGACTATTTTTATTTCTTCAGAATGCGTTCTAACCCATTTTTATTTTTCTGTTTATTTGGTTTATTACATTTCCTTCCGCTGATACTAATTGTCCTAAATAGATATTTTTTGTTCCTCCTATCAAATTTGCATGATGACAGTTAGAGCCTTTTTCCTGGATGGTATTGATTTTAAAAAGATCAGTAGTTTAATTGATATTTTTATTTCTCTTTCAGTCAAGAAGGAGTATCAGGGAATATATATTTCCCTAAAATTGTGCAAGTGGAAATTCCAAATGGTGAACAACTTGAGTGCCGTGTTTACCAGAGAGCAGTTGATCCTGCACTTATCGAAAATCATAGTATTCTTCCCAATGACAAACCTTCACTTCTTTACCATGAAGCTATTATCCAAGGTGCTATTGAGAGTAATTTACCCGCTCATTACATAGTGACACTTAGAAACATTCAAAATAATGGATGCTACGGTGATCCAGAAATGAGAAAAATGTTAGACATAATTTAAAGCACTGGTATCCCTAAAAAATCACGTTAATTAGTTCTCAGATATCATAGTCTCAAATTTTAGCTTTTTATTAATTTTGACGTACATACACGTAGTCCAAAGATTAACTGAATTTTAATTTGTAGTATCCTGATAAAGATGGTTTTGTAATCTTCAAGGAGATTAACGAACTTGCAAATACCTTAATAAGATACTTTTATTTTCCAATCACTCAAAAAATTAAAGGGTTACCTGCTTTTATTTTATTGTAATCTTGTCTTTATTTACTTTCATCAATGTTTAATAGAAAAAAAATATCTAATCTGCATTCAATCAGGAACACAGGGATGCCGTATAATGCTTCCATCCAGCTCTTGTAATAACTATTATACTTATTTCACAATGGTAATTGCTTTAGAAAATTTGACTTTTGCTAAGTTAATAATGTTTTTGACATGACACAATGACTTTTTACTAATATATCCCATATTAAATGAAAATAAATTGTTTCATAAATTTTCTAATTTTTTTGCAGGAAGGTATATAATCAATCCAACCATGCTGAATTAATTATACACCTTCAAATATGTATATTTTCCATGTGATATTAAAAGTTTACAAATTAAGATGAAAGATTCAAATGTGTATGTTTTTTTTTTAAGTATATGAATGTAATGTAATAACTAATAGGTAATCATTATTGTGATAATTTTCTGTAACGTTGTATACAGTACAACCTGGAGGTTAAAATCTCGTCTCAAGCATATCTTCCGATCAACCAGAAAGATATTAAAGAGGCCTTAAATAAAAACCAGCCTCAAACCCTTTTTTTAAATATGTGAGCACCAATAAGAAGCAAACCCGTGACAGGTGTCTTACTGACTAGGCCATGAAGATTGTCAAAAGTATTACAAAGATGAGAAAACAATAATCATATACATTATAATAAATTCTAGAATTTTGACAACTCAACTGCACTTAACCAACCTGACAAATTTATGGTCATCATCCTCCGTGGGAAGATAGACTTAAATTTTTTCATTGCATCAGAGCGCACCTCGACTCCTCGTGGATGTATCCAAACTACTTGCGGCTCTCCTTGGGTGTACCCAATTTCTCTCTAGACATGAGAGCTTGAATGGCAAACGTTTTGACTTCAATCTTATCCCTTCATCTTGTTGTAATTTTTGTGGATATCTGCAATCTGTAGATCACATTTTCTAGTACTGTGATGGTAATCGAGTCATTTATTTCCGAAGGGATCTCCACTCAGCCTTACATCGGTTCATCTTCGAACATATTGACTGTTCCGATCTAGTGGTGTCAAAAGAAGGTTTTGCTGAATTTATAGTTTTCTGTAAAAGTACTGGAAACTTGTAAGGCTGTTTGAACTTCAGACCTCAAGTCGCTTTAAAGTATATTCTCTCGTGCCATCGCTACTATTCTTTTCACGCTCAGGTGGGTCGCTACTGTGACGAAGAATCTTCTTCTTCGTCACTACATGACGTGTTCATGAAAAAAAGGAGATTTTAATCTACACTTGTAGATCGAGCTGGATGAAGACTTAGTTTGTCCCCCATAACAGCATGAGTGGTAATGGGATTCAACTGAACAGCACTTAACCCTAGTTTTATATTTTATTTATTTGATTTAAAAAAAAAGTAAAACTGTATTATACTATTAACCACCACAATAAGAATCAGACACTGGACATGGTTGGGTATTGAGGGTGCCATTTTATAACTGGTCGAGAACTGCACTGTTTTATAGCCCGAAACGAACTTGAGGAATCAGATGCCTATCCTACATTATGCACTGGTATTACTATTGAGAGATTTGCAGCCTTACATTAGAGGAAGGGGAATGCCATGCTGTGTATCAACTGGATTGAGGTATTTTATGGCACCTGTATATAGAGTAATGATGATGATGATATTTTACTTACAAGAAATGCTTCATTTACATAACTGTAGAGAATTTATTTTTTGCAGTGCAAAATATTACTATACAAGTATATATTTAGTCAATTGATTATTAATAAATTGCTATGAGCATAAATGTGATCAAATTATTTGCTGTTTAATAATATATTATAGCTTATTAAAATTGTATATTTCTACATTTAAAATAAATATAATTATTTTTACATCCTTAATTGTTTTTACATTCCTCTATTATTATTATTCTGTTGATATCTTGCAACATTAAAGTAATATGATGCATTTAATACAAATATTTAATAGTTATTCAAATCTACAAATGTTTTCATGAATTGTTGAATTGGCAAAAACAAGAACCAAAAACAGGTTTTGATATAATTAGTGGATATAATCAACCATCAATGGATTTTTTCTAGGTGACGTCACCACTTAGACAACACATTCTTGATGTTTTATCAGTTCTGGATGTTAGTATCTATCCTAAAGATAGGATCAAATTTCTTGATGTGACTTGATAGTAAGCACTCCTTCGATAGAAAATTAGTTATACAATTTCTTAAGGTTTATAAGAGTATAGTCTTACAGAGTTGAAATTTGTACAACGATGTCTTCCAACAATGAAAATAAAAACTCTTATTTATTAATTTGCTGTATCGCATCTGGATTATTGTAACTCTATTCTGGTTTGCCTGATTCAAAATTTCTAGACTAGTCTGTTTTGGATGCAGCTGCTAAGTCGATATATGATATAAATATTATCATATAAGTTCACTTCTAAAAAGTTCACACGTTAGTTAAGTGTCGCAAATGGATTGATTTCAAGCTTTGCCTCTTTGTATTCAAGCTCCTTAATGGCATGTCTCCATTGTATCTTTCGAACCTATGTCTGAGGGATGATCCTTCGAAGAGAAGTAGAACTTTGAGATCGATTTCTTTTGCATCTAGTAAATTGGTTATTCCAAATCAATCCAATAGGACGGGGTATTATGATAGGCCTGTGGTGTGGAATGGTCTACCTCCTAGTGTCAGAGATATTGGTAGCCTGTGCAGCCTAAGGAAGCACTTGAAGACAATCATTTTTGGGAGGTCTTATCAAAATTTATGAGTAGGCTCGAGTCCTGAGTTGGAACGCCCTTGAGGAGAGTTTAATCTCTAAACTAATTATTATTAATACATTCAATTTATTTATTGTAAAGGTATAAGAAATTAACTGTAATTTACAAATCATAGCAACATTTACTAAACAAAACAAAAGATAAAAAATTAACATCTTGAAAAAATCATCATAGTTCAAAACACACGGCTCTTTCTGCCTACCCCGATGGGGGATGACGTGATGGTATATATATGTACACCAATTTTATTTTCAAAACATGTAATCAAAAATCTATTTTACGTTTTCGTTCTTTTACATAAATGAACTCAATTATTTTATTAATAATATATCATATTACTGCCTACATTCAAATCAACCACCATTTAACTATCATAAAATCGGATTCCCACTCAACCGCTACCATACCATAATCTATCTTGCGAGAGCCTGACGACGATTGTATAAAAAAGTTGCAAGTATGTTACTTAACAATTGAACTTGACTAAACGTCAAATAAGTTTGTATTAAAGTACTTTCATACTGTAAACAAGTGGTAGGCTAACCACTTACTTACGGTATGATAGTACTTTAATTGTTCTTAGCAAGTTGATCCAAAACAATTTGCGAATTAGCCACGATCTAGCGTAAGTTATGTACATTTTATTGGTTGACTGACTTTAAAAAGATATCGAGAAACTATTTAAAATGGTTATCATACATTAATTGAATATTTGTCATCAACTTGATGTGAACCATTCATAATATTAACAGTATTTTTATTTTGGTAACATCTTCCTCGGTGAAATGTCAAATTAAGTGGCAGGGTGCCTATCATTGGGACTGGATGGTGTTTTCATTGGAGCTTTGAAGATCCTTTGTTTTCTTGTTGGTGGTTGGTTTTTATTTTCTCAGAGGCACTATATGTGTCTTCTCTGAATGGTGCTATTGTGGAAGCAGGTTCAAATTATCTGGTGCGATCAGCAAGGATTATTTTAAGATGTAGAGAGGTTTTTTCCGCCACGAAGGCTCGCCGCCATACGACAGAAAGAAATAAACTTCGTAATGTGAGAAACACATGAACCTGGCAATAAGAATTGTATTTTCATGCCATAAATGGTTATTAAATGAAACGTCAAATTCCGTATATACCGCCTGTAGCTGATTGTCAAAAAAGAAAAAGGTTTTCTTGAAACTAATAGAATTTTATTGATAAACAAACTTCAATTTAAATATAATATGCATCTGTAATCATGCAAAAATACAATTCTGTGAATATTGCAACAGTGATATAGACTTATTCGAAACAAAATCGTCGGCAGCGTTTATAAGTATGTACATAGTATTTTTATTTCTATGCATTATGTGTTGATATTTTTGTTTAGGATTTTGCTAAATTTGCTTACAAATTTTATGATACATTCGTTATTATAAAATAAGTTAGTTTTGCATTATTCATACATTTTATTAGAAACAAATTTCACCGTTATAACCTATAAGCAAATTGTGTCTAGCCAAATAGTGTTGAAAATAACAAAACGAACACGTTGAACTTTTCTTTTTGAATAATGGCCGTGAACTCCTATATATAAAGGAGTATGGTGAACTCAATCAAATTGAAAATTTGCAATAAAGCTTAAATTTTTCCGAATGACTTTATGTTGATGTAGGTAGGTGATGTACAGATATGGATAACAATATTTTTTATATGGAAATAAACAACCTCGTATATCATTTTAATTCCAACTAGGATCACCAATTCTCAGGGTTTCACCCGGTGTCTAAGTGTTTCAACACCATCTCTCCAGGTTCCAGGTTACACATATTTTGTTATGTTTAAAATTAACTTAACCGTAAGTCGGTTATATCAATGAAAATAAAGTACATTTTATACAATCACCGAAAATCTCGCACGCTATGCGAACATGGAGTCATGGAGTTTTAAATTATTCATTTTCAACTTATATTTTTGATAAAGACTATGTGAAACCTCATGTACTATTCTTTGACATGTTATTAAAATATTTCAAATTCGTTTTATTTTAGGTGACACATTTCATAATCACCTTGAAACAGATCTGACATTAGCATAGAGTTTAAGATGTTATTAAACAAATTTCAAAATGAAAATGATTCGGTTTTCATATTACCTTTTTATTAATGACCTCCGTGGCCTAGCTGGCATAATGCTGGTCTTCCATCCGTGGGCTTCAAATTAAATTTCTAATAGTACCCAAAGAAAACAGTAAAAAATAGTCCCAGTCTGGTTAACCCTGAGAGTGCTACGAGAAAAAAATATAATTGTCAATCTAGTGCCGAGATATATTTACGATTCGGACGTTCGTGATAAATATTTATTTTAAACAACAAAAAAACAAAAAAAATATATTTTTACAACATAAATATGTTTTAGAATATGTACCCTTGTATTCTAAATGAATAATATTCATTTAGAATACAAAGGTAGAACAAATTTCTTCCACTGCTATAGCAGTGCGCCGATCTCTCAGGGTTAAAGAGTTCGTCTGGTAACAATACTCGCACACTAAATGTATGAGTATTGTTTCCTGTCCATGTGTGATAATATTTCTAATACAAATTATGGTGAACTGTGTGTTACTTACCTACTCCAGTGATTCTTAACATGAAGGCTCGATTACTGGGGCCAAAGACAATATTATCTCCTAACTACAGTGCATGTCTACATCACCAGTCTAGATATATTAAGTATATAATACAAATGAAAAAAAATATTTTCAATACAGTTTATTTTGGATCCAGTACATTAAAATAAAACCTGGATCTCAATTCTTGGAATTTTCCATTGTATGGTATTTGTAGAAACATCTGCCATATACCATTCATTCAAAGCATTATCTTTTTTTTTCTTTCAAACTAATCATTCGCTCACTTTCTCTTTCCAGTTTTTTCCTTTGTGTGGATGCTACCCAGGTATATGAGTTTGTCAATCTCTTTGATAACGTCCTCCCCTATCATGATTGTTAAGCCATTTCAAGTCGTTTATTACGTTACTAACACCTTAAGTTTCATTATTCTACTAAATTATCAGTAGAGTCATTATAATGAGATTGATTTTTTTTATTTTAACACATTGTTGCCAGGCGGTTTTTTCATCACTCTATGCCGTTAAGTGGGCAATTAATTTAGATTCGCGCGCAAAATTACATTTCACGTAAAATTACTATAACTTGAGAACTATTGATCACATTTAAATCAAATTTTCAGTATTTTATCATTAATGAAATCGTTTTTAATGATATTTTTATAAACTTATATATATTTGAGTAAACAATTATGATATTTAAGGTTAAATTGCATTTTTATCGTACTGTCCATTTAGTCCTTTTGTACATGTTCAACATAATATATATTTTGTAAAATACGAAAAAATAAACACTAATATTGTTTTAAAGTATGATATCGTTGAAAACAGTTCCCTTCATGTAATGGGACATCACAGAATTTACACATATATCGGGTTTCGCTACGCACTTTGTGGACCGCGCACACACAACATCTCTTTCGTAGATTCTTGGTTTTACCAGTGCTTTCAATCTTTTCCAATGTATGTTTTCTCATATCCATTGAAAGTCTTGACGGAGGATCTGATTTTGAAGATTTTTTTCGGACACCAGATGTCGATGGTGTCGGTTCCGTGTCTTGAATATTATCCGACGAAATCTGATCAACCACCCAATGCTCTGCAATGTCCTTAAAAAATTGTTTATATTTTTTTTTTCTTTTCTCTTGTAACAGAGTTATACACAACAAAGGAGTTGAACAATGCACAATTTATTAAATACATCGCCAGTCTTTTTGTCCATTTAGTAATTTTTCGTAAGATAGAATAATAAGAAAGATATTGGTCTGCTCGGTCAACGCCTTTCATATACTTATTGTAATCAATTAAAGCGTTGGGTTTAACTTTGTTCTCGCGAGTTTTCCAATCTATGTGTGACTTTCTCGCATTTCAGCGGAATGTATGGTAGAAATTAAAGTCACTTCTCTTTTCGATTTCCAAACTTGTAAGAGAACGTCTTTTTTTCTTCGAAAGATTGCTTGGCCCTTATTCAATTTAGTTGCTTTCAGACAATCAGGCAGTCCCCTATTTTTTCGAATCGTACCACAAATTCGAATTTTATGATGCAAAAGTACTTGACTATTTTCCACAATTTTGTAGTAGTTATCCATGTACAGATGATGCCATAAATCGGTATAAGGCGAAACAACAGTTTTAATGGTTTCCAATAATTTTTGTCCTTGAGCACAATAAATTTCAAAATTGCATATGTAGCCTGTAGTGCTTTTGCACACCATACGTACGAGAACCCCATATTTTATTAATTTTGCAGCATTATAAACTCTTAAATATAGTCTTCCACTCCAAGGCACTATACCCTCATCTAAAGATAGTTTCTGATTAGGTTTATAAACATTTATAAACTTGGGAAGAAAATGATCTAATACTGGTCTAACTTTGCAAAGCTTATCTGATCCATATTCAGTATTTTCATTATTATTAAAGTGCCAAGCTCTCCATATTTGATGAAATCTGTCTCTGGTCATCGTTTTTGCAAAAAATGGTGTTTCCGTGGATGCATCTGAACTCCAGTATTCATCTCTTCTGTCCTTACGGACTTGTCCCATAAGAAGAATAAGTCCCAAAAATTTCTTCATTTCTTGTATTGTAATCTCTTTCCATTTGAGAGTTTTCTTATATATTTTTAATTTGTGCTTATTTTGATAATAATATCTGTTAGATTCTTGTACAAGGAATGTAAAAAATCATCTATGAATAAATTTACTGCTTCCATTACACTATTCAAAACACTACTGGTAGTTAAACCTGGTCGACCTAAAAACTCTTCCAGGACTGGTGGATTGTCTGCTGATGACCATTCTTCTTCACCTTCGTCTGAGTCTGAATCCGAATCACTTGAAATTGTTCATCGGAAAAATGTCCGAGGACGTGCGGTAACTTCATTATCACTAGTTTCAAATTCGCCGTCTGTATTTTTCTCAACACAAGAATAATCTGACAAATTATCAGCACACAATTCCCCATCGCTCTCATTTCCATCGTAATCCATTTTTATTGGGTATTTTTTATTAAAAAAATATTCATTTATTAAAAAAATACGGAACAACTAACTTTTCAAACACAACAGCGATCGATATCCACTATACTATATCATACAATGATAGGTATTTTGTAATATTGGGTCCTTACATGTGAAATTGGCGTTTTGTTTGGGAGGAACATAAAGTTGATTTTTTTTTAATATAATATATTTATTTAATCAAAGTATGTACCATTGCTATCTATGCACTTTTGCCATCTCATAGGTAGTTCATCGATCCCTTTACTAAAAAAACCATTCGGACGGGAATCAATAAAATCTTTGAAGTCGGTTTGGACTGCCCCATCAAAGTTGCATTTTTTCCCTTGCAAGAAGTTATCCAAATTTCGAAAAAAATAGTAATCTGTTGGGGCGAGGTCCGGAGAGTACGGTGGATGTCTTAGACATTCCAATTGAAGCTCTTCTAATTTGGTAGCCGTCTGTTGTGCAGTGTGTGGTCTAGCGTTATCATGAAGCAGCAGTGGCCTAGAGCGATTAACCAGCCTCGGTTGTTTAGCAGCTAGCTTTTCAATCATGGTTTGCAGTTGCTGACAATAGACATCTGCCGTAATCGTCTGGCCAGATTTAAGAAAGCTGTAGTGAACGACACCAGCACTAGTCCACCAAACGCTCACAAGTAACTTTTTTGCAGTCAATTTTCGCTTGGGGCATGGTTTGGCTGGTTCGGCAGGGTTCAGCCATTGCGATGAGCGCTTCCGATTATCATACAGGATCCACTTTTCATCACAGGTAATGATTCGATTCAAACTCCCTTCATTATTGTGCCGGTTGAGTAATGCAACGCAGCAGTCAACGCGCATTTGTTGATTTGCTTCACTCAATTCGTGAGGTACCCACCTTTCAAGCTTTTTCACCTTCCCAATTTGCTTCAAGTGGATTAAAACAGTTTTATCACTAACACCGCAGCCTGCAGCTAACTCGGACGTGGTTTGCGATGGATCTGCTTCCACAATAGCCTTCAATTCTTCATTATCAACTTTCTCCACGAGGCTTGTTCTGCAGGTCGAAATTTCCAGAACGAAAACGTTGGAACCAAAAACGCACTGTGTTTTCTTTTGCGGCACCGTCGCCATACACATCATTAATCCTTCGAGCCGTTTCTGCAGCACTGGTGCCACGGTGGAACTCGTACTCGTAAATAACGCGATATTTCTAGTTTTCCATTTTGTAAACTGAGTGACGCAAAGAAAAAAAACAATTGAGGAAAAAACAAATGAATTATAATTTTCGAAACACAAATACTTGAGTAAATAGCTGTATAAATTTGAGTTTGAAATTCCTAACCAAAAAGAAGATATTTGCGATCAAAGTTGCAAGTACGGCAAAACGCCGGTTTCGTATGTGGGGACCTAATATTTTTTTAATAAAAATAATTTGCAATAGCGGAATGTAGGCAGAAACGAAAATGGAGAACATCTTGAACTAAACAATATCGCCTCAATACTGAAGAATTATAAAGATAAAAAGGAAATGTTTATCTTACAACTATTGTATTTCGAGTGCATGTTATATAACGAGTCTGCCACCCGACCCTCATTATACTAATAGCTTCACTTCATAAGTAACCGCAAACCCAATCTGTACAATGTTTTTTTGCGTCTCCCGCGCTCTACCAACCAAATACAACGCTTTTAAGCGTCTCCCTCTCTTTACCAACAGTATGTAAAAGACTCTTTTAAGCGTTTTCCGCAAACAATGTGTTAATTATGAAAAAAATCAAGATGAATGCATTCAAATAATTGAGGTAGTAGTGAGTAACCCGCAGCCCCTCAACTAGACTCAACCTCTCAACTAGACTCAGCCCCTCATCTAGGCCTGCACATCAGCAATAAGCACCAATGTAGTGCATGGACAAGCGCAATGTATATTATTTTTATCATAAATTTTAACGCTTTGCCAAGGGTTAAAATTTCCTTTTTTTGTGAGACAACTGCTTAGATTGTTTCCCAAGGAACAATATGATTATAATAATAAAACTTTTGACAAAAATTGACTAACGCAAGCAAAAAAATAAGGTAAATATTTTCTGCCATCTGGGAAAGAAATTCTTTTTATGCTCCGCATTTCTCCTGTTGCATAATGTGAGTCTGATTAATTATATTATTCATACGGAAAATTATTAAGGAGGAGGATTCTCATAGTGCTACGTGGTGCCAAGAATTATCATTTATGTCACTCAATCGGGTTAATATCTCTAAACAGCACATCACTTAGTGTTTTACCATAGTATTGTTGTTACATACATATAAAATAGAGGATGATTTATTTACCTACTATTGGGAACATAAAAACTATGTGCCTCTAAAATTGCAGGATAGTTGATTTTACATTACAATACTTTTATTAAAAATAACACTATGAACTCTTTTCTTCTTGTTATGAGGCTTTTATAATTGCATGCTGTCAAATTTTCAATATGATGTGCATATTTTAGTTATGCACTATAAATATGCACACCATATTGATTATTAAAAATACCCTGTATCATAAATACGCGTGTATGTCAGGATTTTTTTGTAATCCCAGCATATTTTTTTATTTTAGGTGATATGGTACCTAAATTTTCACAGCATATTCTAATTTAAAACAAATTAAATATTGTAATTATACATATTTCGCAGGATATTAGTACTACTAGGTTAGTCAAAAAGTTTTGAAAGCGACATCTATGGAGCAGTAGAAAAACCAAAATTTCTACGCCATTTTAATATTTCATCTTTCATAAGAACGTACTCAAAATTTCATTTCGATCTGTCAATTCATTCTTTGTTTACAAGCCATTTGAAGTTGACGTGTCAGTGTATTTTTTAACAATGGAAAAATCCGAATATCGTGCAGTGATTAAATTCTTTGTTTTGGAAGGTTTATCGGCTACTGAGATCCATGCAAAGATGGTGAAAGTATTAAAGGAGTCTTCTCCTTCATTTCCAACCGTTCACCGATGGGTTTTGGAGTTTAAGCGTGGCTGTACAAGCGTTGAAGACGATCCACTCTCAGGACGTCCAAAAAGTGCATCAACACCAGAAATCATAGCGAAAATACAGGATATGGTTTTGGAAGATCATCGATCGACTGTGGATGTGATAGCTGACACCATAGGCATCTCACATGGAACAACATGGCATATTTTGGCTGAAGTTTTGGGTTTCAAAAAACTGTGTGCACAATGGGTGCCGCATTTGCTAACAATGCAACAAAACACGTTCGAACGCGACTTTCTGAGCAACATTTGGAGCAATTTCGAAAGGATAAAAAGGATTTTCTGCGTCGATTCATCACTATGAATGAGACTTGGGTCTACCACCATGATCCTGAATCAAAACAAGAGGCTAAGAAGTGGTGTGAACCAGGCACTTTGGCTCCGAAGGGAGTTCGTGTCCAGAAATCGGCCAAGAAGGTGTTAGTGTCAGTTTTTTGGGATGCAAAAGGAATTTTATTGATAGATTATCTCCAAACTGGTAAGACAATCAACTCTGATTATTATTGTGACCTTTTGGACCAGTTGGATGAAAAAATTTGTGAAAAAAGACCCGGTTTGCAGAAGAAAAAAAAAATCATTTTTCATCAAGACAATGCACCTGCTCACACAGCTCAAAAAACCATCGCGAAAATCAGTGAATTGGGGTACGAATTGTTGCAGCATCCACCCTATTCGCCAGATTTAGCTCCCTCTGACTTCTGGCTGTTCTCACACCTCAAAAAATTCCTTCGTGGAAAGCATTTTTCATCAAACGAAGAGGTTATAGCCGTCGTAGAGGAGTATTTTGCAGGCCTTCCAGAAAGTCACTTCCGTGATGGGACAACAAAGTTGGAAGATCGTTGGACCAAGTGTATTGATCTTATGGGAGACTATACTGAGCAATAAAAGTGATTTCCCCCCAAAAAAAATGTATTTTCATTTCCGCTTTCAAAACTTTTTGACTAACCTAGTATCAACGTCTTGAGATATTCTAATTATAAACCAAGAAGTTTATAATGGTCAATTACCAACTGAGAAACATGGTTAGTGATCAAATTGCTCTTATTCAAAAATGTTTATTAGAGCCATGTGTGTATAAATATTTGTAACAAATATGTTTTTGGCGTCACTCTTTGTATCAATGACCTATTGAAAACATAAATTTCCTACTCAGCTGGATAAATAATAATTTTAAAGCACACAATCTTATGTTAATATTATGTTTTCAATATTGAATAATACTCATTTTGATCTTAATATCAATTAAATGACACCAGAGCACCTGGTGATCTTGGCATTATTACATTTTTTATGAATAAGTTGTTTTTGACATTTGAAAGAGAAGTAAAATATTCAAATATTTACTACTTTTCTGCAAATTAATAGGACCATATAATTAATTATTATCTCGAGATATATTTCTATGACCGTTTGAGTTTTCACATATGGAGATGAATTCCTAAAACTATCCAAGTCTAGCCAAGTATTTTTAGCAATAATGAGTTTTTTTTGAAAATCTTAAAAATATGTATAAAAAAGATCATGTGAAGTTCATGATCATGCACGCAAAATGTGAAGTGGAAGATCTGAGATTTAATATTCTGAAATCCAAAGTAATGAGGGAAAAGTGCGGTTGAAAAACCGATATATAAATTAAACAGGTTAAAGAACTGTGATTTGGCTGGCATTTTCTCAGATGAAGGAAAAATGTATGATAGATATTGAATGATTTTATTATAAAAGGCAACAAAACTAATGCGGCACTTCAAAAAATAACTCAAACTGGATAATGTGGAAATCCATTAAGATGATGATGATTCACAACAGTATTTTAATGTCAACTTTGATATATGTGTGAAACGTTGACATGGAGAAAGATTATTTATGAGTAGCTCAATAAGCCCTGTAGAAATATATGCACCGAGAAGAAAATGTAGAGTGAGGATATAAGACATGAATCTTCTCATTTTATAATATTAAAAGATAAAAATTTAAGAATCTTGAATGAATCTTCATAATACAATACCTTCCTCTACTACATACTTAAAGTTCAAACAAATTTTTCAAGTGGAGCTTTAACTATGTTGGAAAATGATACCAAAAGATAATGTTTTAAAAAAAAGATAGCACAGGAAAAATAACTCCACAACAAGGTGGATTTTTTTTCCGTCGAAGTAACATTTGGGGCAAAAAAATTAAGGTTTTTGAAATTTTTCTTAACACATGACGTTCACTCAATTTTAAGTATTATTTTTTTTTCATTGTTTTAATTTACGATTTATAGGAGTTGGCATTTACATGAATTTAGAGGGCATTCAGTATTCAACTTTTAAATTTAACGTCAATTGACCGAGAATATGTATGAAAGAGTAAGACGGTAGATGAAGCATTAGGGCTGGACTCCCACTTGATCGATGTTATAGCACGCGAACTTGATAATGATTTACCAATCATAAAAAGCTGCAGGTAGACATAATTTGATTTGACACCGTCAAAATGTTTACTTGCCAGTTTATATGCCTGTTGTACCGCAAGCATATTAGTTCAGCTCACAGTCGACCCAAAGTTTGTTTGCGGCCAAGTGAGAATCCAGCCGAATGTGAGAAAAAATACATGTATTTTAGTTGACATCTCAGGAATCCACGATCGGTGCGTAATGCTCATAAATATATTAGTGACTACGGAAAATATCAAATAGTTCCGAACACTACCTATAATTGTCCTATAACGTTACTCGATTTTTGGGTTGCATCTTTTTGCATAAATAGTCCAATTAGTCTTCGTTACATGTTAATTAGATGGCCTGAACACATCTCTACTGTTATCATCATCATCCCTGTCGTTTCTCATTACTGAGGTTCGTGATCTATGGGACATTGGTAGTACAGGTTTCTCTCTGTTACTTGCCATTTGTATGACATTATACAGGCTTCCCTCTGTCAATTCCTTCACCTGATTACTCCATCTTGATAGCGCTCTGACTCTTATTCCTGACACATATTGTATGACCATCAATTTCTCCGGCTTATCTAATTCACATCTGGAAATGTGGCAGTAAATTGAGGAGAGGTGCATCGTCACATTTAACTCTCAGAGTATAGTAATTTGTTCTTCTGCTCTCATATCGCATCTATATTGAAAAAAGTCTGGTTCAGGACCTATGGAAAGCACATAGCTGGACATCATTCGCAGGACATGTGATGTGCCATGGTTGTTAGTATCTCCCACACTCTTATTCTTTTTCTTCGCTCCTTTCTACTTACTGAAGTCTGAATTTTGAGTCCTTTTTCTGGAAAAGGCCCAGTCCTGGACAAGATTTCGCAGCATTCACATTGTCTGTCCTTAACACCATTTTTAGGGAGTCCTCTTTTGATTTTTTTCTTATATGTCCATCAGAATTATCGTTTTTTTAAACTCAAATTATAATGTACCAATTAAATATTTACGAAGTTTCTATCATTACACGCTTGCATGAATGACCTTATCGAAACAAAATTCTTATGAACAGTTCTTCCACACCAACTTTGCGCATTGTTCAATATATTAAAACAACAATCATTAAGCAGAATGAAATTGTATCACCATTTCTCCCTTGAATTATCTTATGGAAACAAGTGGGAGAATATACTGTTCAAGCATCACCCAAAACTGTGAGGGTGGAAACGAGTATGTGTCTACGGGCCTTTTTGCAGACTACCAAAAATAATATTAAAGCAATAAGAAAATGTCAAGTTCCAACATTAAATCTCATGTATTTTTCATAACATTTCACGTTCGAATTACTTATACGTTGTGATTCATTTTAATTATCTGCTAACACTACACGTCATATCATCAACATACAACAGTCCGCGTCTTCATTAGGTTATATAGTAATCCCTCCATTTACACGGATAATTTGTTCCAAAAAAACATCACGTAAATGGAGCCATTGAATGCTATGTAAAATAGGTAATATTTTACATATTTTCAGATACTCTATTTTAACTTAGTTACAAAAAGGTTTAATTACTTTTTTAATAATTCTATGTGCGTAGTTACTGACAATTTATATTACAAAACGTGAAATGCATGGCCGCGCGGTAATGCACTTCCGTGTGGAAGGTCACCGATTCAAACCCCGCTCTGTGCTACTCCCCTCGAATGACAAACATTTTTATCCGCCTAGTATTCTAGGGTAAATGATACCTATATGACTTCGGTCATATATATTCTTAAAAAAGCGGTGAAAAAACAATATGCCGGTATGCTCCGATTGTCTCACTTCGATGTGCCTCGGATCCAGTAAAGTTTTGTGATCGATGAGTTTTCTGGTGTTCAATGGCTCACTTAGAAAGAAACAAAAAACTCTACGGCACAGCTTTGCTTTCCAACTGAATTGCCCTATGAATGGCGAGGGGATCCTCAACTACGAGGCCCAGCAACGACACACATTTGATGAGAGCTATACAATTTATTTATACGAATATAAATATTACATTTAAAATTCACTATACTTATCAAATCATTCGTATAATAAATACGTCATACATTGTTACTATTGTCGCTGTTTCATTTTTCGACGTTTATGGCATAAATAATATATCTAGGGTCTTTATTTTACTTTATTAGTTCCAAACATATTAAACCGCGTTAAAGTAAATTCGCATAAATGGACACCGCATAAATAGGGGGATTAAAAGGAATGTTCATTAACTACAATATACGACTTTTAGGTATGAAAAGTGAATTCAATTCATCCTTCATGAATTGAACATTTGCGTGACACTCTTCTCTGTCCGCCAACAGATCAATTCTCGGTCACAAAGTCCAAAATGACCAGAGAACATTGAAAAAGTGATGGTGCTCAGTAGTAAGCCTGATCAAACAAAGAAGCACGAGGCGTAGAGACCTGTGGATAGACTGCTGTCGAAAGTTTCCCATCGGTGTCCAGAAGAGAAGAGACGACCTCCGTGGCCTGGTGGTAAGACACTTGTCTGCCGATCCGGAGGTTGCGGGTTCGATTCCCACTGGAACCCAGTTTTTTTTTTAAATAGGATTCCAGTCTGGTTAACACTTAGGGCCTATAAAAACATATTTCTGGTTGGCTGGAAGAGATTGCCACATGGTAATAAACTCGCCAGGTTTAAAAAAATAAGATTACTGAGTCGATCTAAGAAATTGGTATAATCTAGACCAGATCCAAGCCAGATCTTTGAAATGATTCCAGATCCAGTTGCGTATATTAGAAAGGATTCAATAACTCTACAAGAAAAAAAAAGTAAGTCATTTGTCTATCAAACACGTCGTGACATGTCTATGAAACTGTTATAAGAGACATTTGTCAGAAATATCCTGTTCCTACGTTCCTACGGAAGGGTTGTTGCCTGACCAAATTTGTCGTGAGCGTCTTGTGTTTCCTGAAGCAAAGTTTATCACTTGTCATTAGGATACCCTTTTGTACCAAGTTAGACAGACGCGCCTGTTGAGGACTGAAGAGACAAATGAAAACCTTTTTTTGCATTGTCCCTTTAACCCTCTCTTCAAAGGCCGTTAATCAACATTGTATTCTGCCCCTTTAACGAGCATTCTGATACAACCACATGTTCGAGTATTGTTATTAGTTGGTAAGGCGCTTGATTTTCTTGATTAGTTGGTAAGATGCTTGATTGGGGGGGGGGATCAAGCATCTTACCAACTATGCCACAAAGATAGCCATTACCTACACATTAAAGCAGGTTTACCATAATATATTTTATCCAAACCAGGAAAATGTCATTTGTTGAAGAAAAAGATAAGTTATTTAGCTGAATCTATTAATACTAGTAATTCCTCCGACTCCCGTGGCCTAGTTGAAAAGTAGCCTATTTTCTAACCTGGAAGTTGCGGTTTCTATATCCGTCGATAACCAGATTTTTTGCAGTATAGGTTTTACAGAAGGCCGATTAAATAAAAAAAATCTTTCTGTTTGGTTAGAAGAGATTGACACATGGCAATACATACGCCAGGTTGTATTAAATACAAAAAAAATACAATTACATTGTATTAAAATGGCGTTGTAAGACTGGATACCTTTTTAAAATCTATATTTAACCCTTCAGGCTTGTATGCCTAAAACATATTTCCAGTCCCAGGGACGATCAATTTTTTTTATGGAGATAGAGGTAAAATTGGTATTAATATTTTATATAAGGTTTTATAGCATAATTTAATTCAATGAACACTTTTAGAACCACTGGAATGCTTTTTTTTAAATCAGTTTAGATCATGAGTTGGCAACCTTTTGTTGTAACACTTGGGCCGTATGTCATTACAGTATACCTACAATATTTGTGTACAAATATTTTAGTTGTGAAAATAAAACGCTAATTATATTATATATTTTTACGACATTTATTGTAGTTAACAAAATCAATGAGATTTTTGTGGCTGCATTTGACTTGCAAGTATTTTTATATTAGCTTGCATTTCTTCGAATAAAAAAAAAGTATTTACAACTAAAACTTGAATAATTTTTTTATAGTAATTGAGTTATTTGAACGAAATCGTTAAACTATTGCTCTTATAAATAGATGATAAAACAGGGCACTGTTTTCGTCCATCCTTGTATGGGAATTTTGATGCGCGTGCGGTGCAAGTCATACGTGCCTGAAGGGGTTAAAGAGAATTGAACCCGCCACTCTCGTTCTGTCACAATCCCTAACCCGATTTTTTTTATCGTAAGACGCGTGTATGTCGGTACCGGTTCGAACATAATTCAGTCTTGTTTGTGATCCCCTGATGATGAGGTGAAAACCTTGAAACCGGTAGGGTTACACCGTTATATGAAATTGAATAAACAGTGTTTGACTAAACAAATTATAATTAATTTTTTTCAATAAAGTTAACTTTCATACATTAAATAAGATGAAGGGATCACTCTATGATGGTTTGAGTATGAAGAACGTATGAATAAACAAATATACTGTGTAAAAGTGAGTGGAAAGCGTGACAAAGGAAGACCAAGGAAAGTATGCGTGAATCAAATGAATGATATTTTGAAAGAAAGAAATGTAAAAAGTCAGAGAAAACGTAAGAGTTGTACGAGTATGCGGAGGTGTATAAATATAGATGAGGGATAAGTGTGATATGAAAGTCTGGCGCGCTGTCCTTTTCGCCTACCCGACAAGAAAACGTCATGATGGTATTATGTATGTATATTATTTTTATAAGAATTTATGGCGTGGAAATAAAATACTTATTGCCAGTATCGTACTTAATCCTCATTACGGAAAGCTTTTACTTTTTTATTTGGAATGGTGGCCAGTCCTCCCGGCGGAAAAATCAAACTTACCGCGACAACTTCGAAAATCATCACCTATCGAACCAAATACCTTGATAATGACACAATAAAAACAAAAAATAACCACCGAACACGATTTTTTTTGTAAAGCTGCGATGAAAAAGTCAGCCTGCTGACAGCTGTGAAAAATATACTCGTATATTGTAACGTGTTCCTCGTGGGAAGCACAAACGCCTGTGATCTGATCTGTAGCATTCCTTTGTGTATTTTACGTAATGTTTAGTTTATCTCCTTTATTTAATGAGTCTCCTTAAGAGTAATGACAATGACAATCAGAAAATTACTTGAATGTCATGTTTACTTGGTGGTGTCATCAAATATCAGTGGTTCTAAACAAAATACGCGTTTAAACTTAGAAATTAAAAAACGCCGAAATTGTGCCGCGCACAGGATTCGTGGAATTTGATTTTTAACGCGGTGTACATGTTAAATGCCGCATCATTTCTAGCGGTCATTATTGACGTAGTCCAAGAAATATTGCCAAACATTATTGAGTTTGGTAGTCATTGCATCGAAAAAACAAAAGAATGCTGTCAACAATATGTTACATGGAATGTTGCAAGAAATATTTTGTGTAGCATGATAGAGTTTGGCTATCATTGAATCGATAAAATATAAAAAAAGTTGTCAAAAATGTATAATATATTGTATGAAATGTTGCATCATATCTAGCGGTCATTATTGACGTAGTCCAAGAAATATTACGAAACATTATTGAGTTAAGTGGTCGTAGGACCTAAAAAAAAACTGTCAACAATATGCAATAATATATTTTAAGAAATATTGCATATCTAGCGGTCATTATTAACGTAGTCTAAGAAATATTTTCTGTAGCATAATTGAATTTGGTTATCGTAGAATCCGTAAAACAGAAGAAAGCTGTCAAAAATATATAATATATTGTATGGAATGTTGCATCATGTCAAGCGGTCATTATTGGCGTAGCCCAATAAATATTGCGAACATTATTGAGTAGCTGTCAACAATATAAAATGTATTGTATGGAATGTCGCATCATATCTAGCAGTCATTGAAATAGTCCAATAAAAAAATTGCATAACATAATTGAGTTTGGTATTTATAGATTCGAAAAACCAGAAGAACATGCATACATACGAGTACCATCATGCCATTTTCATTTCGGAGTAGGCAGAGAAGACAGCGCCAGACTTTCCTATCTCAATACACATCCTTCACTTCTAAATCTGTACACCTTCTCGTACAATTACGATTTCTCTGACTTTTTACCACGCCTTCCCCTCACATTTGTTTTGTTATTGTTTATTTATTCTTTCGTTCTACATACGCAAACCATCTCAGAGTGCTCTTCACTTCAAGTGCATCTTACTCAACACGTCAGCCTTAAGTTCACATTCATCCCTAATCACTTCATGTCGTATTCTGTCATACATTGTCACCTCATATATTCTTCTCGGTGTACGCATTTCTACAACATTTATTCGGCTCCTTTCAGTATTTTTCCACGTTTCACTTCCATACATCAAAGTTGGTAATATAATACTGTTGTAGACTATCATCTTAGCAGATTTTGATACTATCCGGTTTGAGAATATACTTTTAAGTGCCCTATTGATGTCGTTTTCTATCGTTACATGCCTTTTTATATCACTCGTAACTCTTCAATCATCTGCAGAATTCCCACATAGCCGAATTCCTCAAGTTCCAATATTTCATTGTTTACCCATATATCGCATTTCTTTCCCTTTCGCAACTGTTTTATCACACTATGACTTTGTATTTCGCAACACTGATTTTCAGATCTTTGTCTTCGCGTCTCTCATACAATTTACTTACCAACCATTGTTATTCATCCTCATTATCCGCGAACACCACCGTCTCATTGGCATACAGCAATCCACATACATCTATTCGACATTTGTATGCCAACATTGACCACTCGAGTTCCTTCACGCATGAATCTGTGTAAATTTTAAAAACAAAAGGAAGGAGTAAAAAATATATAATTTATTATATGGGATATTGCATCATGTGTAACGGTAATTATTGACGTAGTCAAAAAAATCTCATAACTTAATTGAGTGGAGTAATCAGAGGATCGAGAAGCAGAAGAAAGTATCAAAAACCAAAAAGTCATGACCTTCCTAACCTTGAGTAATAAATGACGCCACATTATTGCCGAGTGCGTAGTTCAGAATCCTTGCATAACGCTGTTCAAGGCAACGCTCCCCCTCCCGTCTCCCCAGTGCTACCCCCCCCCAACCCACTCCTGCCATATGAATACATTTCTAAGAAACGATATTATTTTCTTTGTGTTTGTTTTTTTTTCTCATTAATTTTATCTTGTTTTAAAGGGAATGTGTTATATTGTCTTGAGAAATATAAAAAAATGGAAGAAAATAGTTATCTCATTCATTATAATTATCTTGAGTGAAAACACCAGTAACAATAATAAAACGTCATTTGATTACAGCTACGGAATCAATATTATTCCACTTAGGGAATTATTTCGTGAGGATGGGAAAGTAGCGGCTGTAGCATTTACTGAGGATCTTCCCCGCATTTGTGTACGCAGTTACATACAAGTTTTCAAAGGTTTATTTTTTATTACATATGCTGTATTGCAGAGGTTTTCAAATTGTGCGCCTCAGCGCTTTGAGACACTGCGATTAATTTCCAAGAACGCCGCGAGATATTCGTTAATAATTCCAGGAAATCTTAATTCTATGTGCTAATAGACGATGACAATATACGAAGTGACATCTGACACCTCGCGGTTCACTCCATGAAATATTTTAAAGAGAACATTTTTTAAGTTTATGTGAAACCCCCTATTTCAATCTCATGGGTGTTAAAATTTCAAGCAACGTAATGTATAATACGTTATACAAGGGTGGATCAAATATTAACGAGACTTTTTTGTTTTATTATTTTGGGATATTGCAAAAAGACCAAGTACAGATCATTTTTCTACATAATCTTCTGCTTTAGAAATTCCCAGCGGATCGGTAGTTTTTTTATCCCATCATCATAAAAATGAGTGGGGTGTGTCAGCAGCTAATTGCGCACAACCACCTCTACTCCAACGTCGTCGTTGAATCGTTGATCTCCTAGAGCTTCTTTCAGTGGCCTAAAGAGATGAAAGTCGCAGGACGATAGATCAGGGCGAGGGTGTTCCAGTCGTATCCAACTAATTTCCTCCAATCGTTCGCATGTTACAACTGCATTATGGGGCCTCGCTTTGTCATGGAGAAGAATCATTTCTCGTATCGGTTAGTTGCGTATTTTGCATCGATAAGCAAGTTTAACTTCAATCAAAAGCTCACAGTAGTACGCCGCATTGATGGTACGACGATCGTGCAAACAATCGATGTGCAAAAGGCCGCGCCGATTTCAAAAACGGTCGCAAGCACCTTACCAGCTGACAACCGAGAATTGGCTTTCATAGCGGCTGCCTCATCCTTCTTTCTCCACTCCATGCCGGCTTGTTTCGACTCGGGCGTGTAATGCTGTACCCAAGTTTCATCGCAGGTAACGATGCGACTCAAAAATGCGTTCTTTCTTGTGCAAGCCGCGCCAAGAGCCGCTCACAGTCGTGCAAACGTGCCAACTTTCATTCTGCGGTCAAAAGACGTGGGACCCATCGAGCAGACTCTAGATAATCCTAGGTCCTTTTTGATTATGAATTGAGTGCTCCCATAACTGATTCCTATCTCAGAACAAATTTCAGAAACCGTCAAACATCCGTCGCCTTCCAGAAGATCACGAATGGCATTAATGTTCTGTTCGGTAATGCTCGTCCGTGGGTGACGATCATGGCTCTCGTTTTCGACCTCTTCATGGCCTTTCATGAACTTTTTATGCGAGGCAAACACACGGAGCTTTGACAGTGTTTGATCCCCGAACTGTGCCGTTAGTCTCCGCAGAATTTCGGCCGGTTTTACATCCTCACGAGTGAGAAACTATATAATTATGTGGTGCGCAATCGACGGGTGCACCTCTTTTTCAGGCATCGTGTGCCATACTAATGACGTAATCTGCCGAGGCTGGCCGACCGCTCTCCCCACTCCTGATATCCCCACCCAACACTTCTCGAGGCGGCCGCGCGCTCCGTTTAAAATTACGCGCTCTAAAACAAAAATATTTGATCCACACTCGTAGTTAAATCGCCTCTTCAAAAATCCATCCGATATCACGTCTTCTCGGTTATGTCGACACAGATTAAATATGGGTTGGATTATTTTAGCATATACAAACCCAATTTATGCATAATCTAGCGAGGATAAGTAAATTTTATTCTCAAGAGGATACACACAGGAACTTCATTTACCGGAGCTAAGACAAAAGTCAACGTACAATCTTGGAATCTCTCGAAAATAAACTTTTATCCGACCAACCGATCCCAGACGTTAACAACGACTTAAAACCCTAACTAAACATCGCTATATCCACGACTCCCACTCAATAACATCGCTATATTGAGTGGGAGTCGTGGAGTTGGTTGTTTTTTGTGGAATCAAAGTCGGGAGATGCTGTTCTAAATTCGACTGCGGCTTAAATTTATTTGTATATTTTCAAACTTATTGGCTACATATGTTAAATTACATTATGAAACTATGAACTATGTACCATTTAGTTCAAATAGCGTGTAGAGCTACCATATGTACCATTTAGTACATGTGAGGAATCTCCGTAGACGTTATTTCCAAAAAACCTACATTTAAGTTGTTTCGCCACATAATTAAGTAAAACATATGGTTAGAAATACTCGTATATGTACGAGCCGGAGTTAAACATTTAAAATTTCTGGAATCGGAGTCTGATTTTTTTTTGCCAACTATGCAAACCTACTATATCCAATTGAAGTTAAGACACTATTTTTAACCAATCAAATAACATGCGGTTGATTTTTCCTTTCGAAAACTGATGAGGGAGGAGGGGCTGTAAAAACATGTTTCAGAAATAGGACTATTCATTTAAAAAATTCACACTTATTTCTTATATCGTGTTCTAACAAACTCCTACCAATTTTCTTTATCAATATTTATACGAGGGAAAGTCAATAAATTCGCAGAATGAAGGGGTTAAGAAAGGGGGCGGTAGTACGCATGCACATGTTCCGATAATATGACTCATTATTAGTATATTCACCAAGTTTTAATCTATTTTTGACAGTATTGTTTAAGATATCGCCGGGAAAGTATGTTAAACGCTAATAACATCCCAAGTATGGAAAAAATGGTATCGCGCCGTCATTAAGTTTCTCACAAAACAAGGGAAAACACCTCAAACTATTTTGGAAGAAATGTTAGCGGTTTACGGGGACTGTTGCCCTGGAAAAACAATGGTTTACAAGTGGCATAGTCTTATTAAGCAAGGGAGAGAATTGATTAAAGACGACTTCTGACCAGAACGCCTGTTGAGGCCACTTCTTCAAACATCGTCAAAAAAGTAGAAACGCTTGTGCTGGAAGATGCACGCTTAAACAAACAACAGCTTGCAGCGATGGTTAGAGTATCATCTACAACCTTTTTGAATATCCTCCATCAGCATCCAGGGATGTCAAAAGTCGGTGCAAGGTGTGTACCCAGAATGCTCACGCCACCTCAAAAACAACAACGCGTCGAATGTTCACGACAGTTTTTTTAATCTTTGCGGAAACAAAGATAAGATTTGGAGCCGAATGGTTACTGGAGATGAAACTTGGATTCATCATTATAAACCTAAGTCCAAGCAGGAGTCCATACAGTGGCATAAAAAGGGCGCACAGTCCCCTAAGATGTTCCAAGTGTCGCAATCGGCTAGAAAAATTATGGCTACATTTTTTTGGGATGCGAAAGTCATACTGCTGATATATTGCAAAGTCAAGGGCATCACAATAACTGGAGTACTACTCTGGTCTGCTGATGCAGTTAAAATAAGGTGTAAAGGGGAAAAGGAGAGGAAAATGGACAAAAAGGGGTGCTGTTTTTGCATGGCAATGCACCCGTGCGAAAAGCAATTCAGCATTGGCTGCTCTTCACAATGTGGCTTCCAAACATTCAATCACCCTCCCTGCAGCCCAGACCTGGCTCCGTCTGACTATAGTTTGTTTGCAAATATGAAAAAAAAACTTCAACGGAAGAAACTTACGGACGATAAAGAATTTAAAAGTGCAATTTCGGCTTATTTTGATGTCAAAAGCAATTTATTTTTTATAGGTATGAATAAGCTTATTGAAAGATCTATTCGAGTTAATGGTGAATATATTAAAAAGGAAAAATAAAAACATTTAGACACTTGACATTTTGATGACCAACATTGCATTTCAACCTGATTCTAGTGTGCCATCTGCCAATCAGACTTGAGAATTAATTTTAACAATAGGCTGTCATTTCGTCTTCACATAGAGGAACTGTGTGAGTCTACTTGTCGAGTATTTGTTGTCGTTTACAGGGGGAGAGTTTCTTTGATCCATCTATAGTCCATTGATTCATAACAATTTAGAAAGTGGAGCATCGATGTGGAGATTCGTTATTCTCAAATTATGGAGAATGTCCAAAATACATTTTTGAGATATCTTCACTTGGGGAAGTGATATTTCTACCCGTGATACTATCCTACAAGATTTGTTCTAGGCATATGACAATCTCTTCTTACTCGTATGTCTCCAGATAACTGGCAACAGGAACATGTAATTTAACTTTATTAGAAAATATGGTTTTATGTTCCTGACAACTATTTGAGATACAGAAGTATTTATTTGTTTAGATTTTTCGTTTGCCTTTTTGTAACTTATTTATTTTTCAATTGTGTATAATTATTTTTTGTTATATATTTAAACATATTGTATTCTATTTCATATTTGTTGTATGCAGTACAACCTGTAGAGCTAATTGACATGTGGCAATCTCTTCCAACTGACTTTAGTTAAAATCAAACTACAACTTTTATTTTTAAATTTTGGTAGCAACGGAAAATGAAACCATTGGAAGACAAGCGTCTTTCTATCTAGGACGCAGAGGTCTTAGTATTGTGTTCAATATTCTATTATTTCTTCATTACTATTTGTAATGATTGAATTATTTTAATCCTATCACTTAAAAATTTGAATAATGACATATTTTATTTCATTACAAATTGCTTAAGTGTATCCGTATTACAATGTGCCCGTGTTGCATTACACCATTAAGTAGAGCAGGTCCTGGAAATTCTTCCCCGAGACATGGTAGAGAGTTACCCCTGACTAGAGAGGCAGGGTCGGCCCTGCGTCACGGGGCGGTCGATACGGAGCGTCACAATACGGGATCACGGTGCAGGGGGATACACAACATAAACAAACACAAGGGCACGCGCTGTACAAGGACATAAAAAGACCCTCCACGAGGGCGCAGGAGAACCCCAAAGGGCTATGATAACTAAAACAAAAAACTCTTAAAGTTCTGTTTTTTAACGTTTGTCATCTCAAGAACACTCATGAATTTTAGTGAGACCACTACTTAGCGCAAGTACTCGTACAATACAGCATGCTAATCATTATTTATATATTTTTATTCACAATACAGCGTTAGTTCAAATCCATTGTAATTTACAATTTCGAAAAATAATTTACATACTAGGGGTTCTGTCCTGCCCCAACGCTGTATTGGCGCTGCGCGCCTCCTTGTAAATGGTAATAGTTTCTTATGGTAGCTATGTGCGAGGTGAGGTCAATAAATACGCGGAATTAAGATGTTAAGGGAAGGGGAGGTAGTACGCATGCACATGTTCCGATAATATGACTCGGTGTATTCACCAAGTTTTAGTCTTATTTTAACAGTATTGTTTAAGGTATCACCGGGAGAGTATGTCAAACGTTAATAACATCCCACGTATAAAAAATAGTATTGCGCCATCTTTAAGTTTCTCACAAAACGAGGAAAAACACCTCAAATCATTTTGAAAGAGACTTTAGCGGTTTACGGGGACTGTTATCCCTATAAAAACGATGATTTACAAGTGGCGTAGACTTTTTAAGCAAGGGAGAGAATTGATTGAAGACGACCTCCGACCAGGAAGGCCTGTTGATGCCACTTCTTCAAACATCGTCAAAAAAGTAGAAAAGCTTGTGCTGAAAGATGCACGCCTAAACAAACAACAGCTTGCAGAGATTCATCTACAATCATTTTGAATATCCTCTATCAGCATCTAGGGATGTCAAAAGGCAGCGCAAGGTGGGTACCCAGAATGCTCACGCCACTTCGAAAACAACAACACGCTGAATGTTCACGAGAGTGTTTGAACCTCTGCAGAAACAACTAAGATGAGATTTTGAGTCGAATGGTTACTGGAAATGAAACTTGGGTTCATCGTTATGAGCCTGGGTCTAAGCAGGAGTCCATGCAGTGGCATAAAAAGGGCACACAGTCCCCTAAGATGTTCCAAGTGTCGCAATCGGCTAGAAAAATTATGGCTACATTTTTATGGGATGCGAAAGGCATACTGCTGATAGATTGCAAAGTCAAGGGCATCACAATAACTGGAGTACTACTCTGGTCTGCTGATGCAGTTAAAAAAAGGTGTGAAGGAGAAAAGGAGAGGAAAATAGACAAAAAGGGTTGCTGCTTTTGCATGACAATGCACCCGTGCGAAAAGCAATTCAGCATTGGCTGTTCTTAACAGCTGTGGCTTCCAAACATTAAATCACCCTCCCTACAGCCCAGAACTGGCTCCGTCTGACTATAGTTTGTTTCCAAATATGAAAAAAGAACTTCAACGGAAGAAACTTATGGACGATGAAAAAGTTAAAAGTGCAATTTCGGCTTATTTTGATGTTAAAAGCAAATAATTTTTTTTCGTGGGTATAAATAAATAAGCTTATTGAAAGATCTGAAACATGTATTAGAGTTAAGGGTGAATATATTGAGAAGGAAAAATAAAAAATTGTTTTTATACTTCATTCCACGAATTTATTGATCTCCATTCGTACATCCATTAATTTAAAAAATATCAATTTTGGACCATTTTAGAATTCTGAATACCGAATATGATTATTTCAGTTGATAAAATTCGATTATTTAAGTTGGTAAAATATAGCCTTTAAATACTTTTCGATTTAGAATACTCAATCCAAAATAATTTGAGCGAGGGTTTATATACAGGTTGGCCCAAAAGTCACTCCTCCATTTTAAAAGGAAATAACTTTTTTATTTCTTAATAATTCACATTTATTCTTTTATAAACAGAAAACACACTTCCTGAAAATAAATTTTATTTAGTTTTGAAAATTACATCCTTTAAATAACTGCCATTTTGCTCCTCACAGTGACGCGCTCTTTCTAAGGCTTGATTAAGAAATAAAAAAGTTATTTCGTTTTAAAATGGAGGAGTGAGTTTTAAACCATCTGTACAACAAAAAGAGTCGGGAATTTTCAATGTTCTATCAATTTGGCTGTCATTGCAGATACTTGCCAATAGGAAGATTTGAAAATATAATTTATGGATGTTGAATTTTTTCTCATTAAATGGCCTTTCTTGAAATGCCTATTGGGTTAACGTCAATAAATAATAATGTTTTGCTACATTTGATAAAATAATCTACATACTCGTATAAGAAATACGATTCCATTAGATTCTATAAAAACGTTACTTGGGTGTTTTTCTTGCTGACAATACAGAGTATACACCACTACTTATATTTCGTTCAATTAAGGATATTTAAAAAAACAATAATCACTGAAATAAGTTGATCAGTGCGTTCCAACGTTCCAGTCTTAAGAGAAAATTTTCTTTAACTTTTGACAATGTGATTTGAAATGTCAATATCTGAAGCAGTCCTGTCCAGAAGAGTTACGACCCTTTCTGCCTATTAGAATGGGCTGGGAGACCCCGTTCTTGCGTGAGTGATTGAGTACAGTCCCTGCCGCCACGATGCGGCCTAAGAATTGATTACGGCTTTAACCTATGAACTTAGTAACTCACAAACCAGTTTTTAAACTTTGAAATTTGTTAAAATATTTAAAAAAATTCATTTGTACAAATTGACGAAAAAATGTGTTAATTTAAGCGAAGTTTTTGAGACAATTAAAACAAACTCCTATAATCTTTAAGCATAGTCGTGTTTTTAGGGCATATTTAAAGTTAGTAACGACAAGAAGTTTAAATACATTTACTATAGATAGAGAGTATGTAACAATATTTTATGGAAATAAAAAATAAAAGAAGACAAACTGGGCTGTAGTGTTTTTGGTTTATTACATTTTATTTTTTAAGGTAATCAATCTCTCACTCAGTCTCAAGAATAAATTGTTCAATCAGATCATGTTACCCATAATGACATATGACTGCGAAACGTGGAGTTTGGCAATCAATGAGGCTAAAGTAAGAGTTGCGCGACGATCTATGGAGAGATACATGCAGTCTGTTTGACAAGAGCGTGTACGGCTACATTTTTTCACAGAAACTGTTAGAGGGTAGATTAAAATGTGGCCAGGTAGCAGGACCCTTCCCCAAGATGGTTTGTATAGAAAAACTCAGTTGTCGTTCGACCTTGGTTACACAAGAACATCTTTTACCACGAGGGCCGCGTACGCATCACGTTACGAAGCCGTGTTTCTGTGGACACATCCGAAAGGACCGAAAATGTATGGAGCCGCTGGTAAATACATGAGAAAGTCGAAGACATTTGTAAGTGGGTGAAACGCTATTCCGGCGTAAAAAACGTTGATAACCTACCAGATCGTGACACTGCACAGAAAACGACGAAAAAGGAGGGCAGAGTGATTTTTCGGGTGTTTGAGAAGAATCCTCGTCTATCATTACGTAGCGGACAGGTGGTTTTGATTCGACTTATGTTATATAGAAGTGTTTGCCCCTAAATGATGCTATAAAATGAGTAGAAAGTATGTCTCGGAGATGCCGAGCAATCATTACTAGTAGAGGCGACTATACAAGTTATTAATAATAAAGCATCACGGTTTATATCATATACTCGTAGTATGTGTGTATTTTTTTAATGTCTTATCCCAAACAGTTGTCGGGCTTCGCCGTACACATTCTTGTCAAACAGAGTGTAACTGGCATAACCATGAGGTATGATATGTAAGGATTTATTTATTTTTTTCGCCTTCATTTCAATGTAACTTTCTCAAATAGCGTTAACTTAAGAATTATCTTAAATTAATCTGAATTCTGAATACTTCAGTGTAGCACGTCTCCCAAATGGTATCTCGAACGCATAATGTCATTATTTTACTTCTTTTACTCTTATCTTTCTTGTTTCAAAATTTTATTCACTTGATCAAAATATACTTTTCTCCATCATCCTCTACCACGACTCCCACTTATGCCTGTATTATACATTTGTTATGTCAGTCTTTCAACATGCCCAAAACACATTAACCTGCCCTTATGCACCCTGCTTAATGAATCCATTTTTAGCTAAGTCATCCTTAATAATTACGTTTTATGTTCTGTCATACATCGACACACCACATATTCTTCTCGGTGAACGCATTTACTCTGCTCATTCCATGTATTATCCATGTCCACGTTCCACTCCCATACATCAATTTCAGCATTAATATACTGTTGTGAACCATCATATCAGCAAATATTGTTTTGTTTTAATATACTCGTATGTATATAGTGCCCCATTGAATTTGTTTCCTCTTGCAACTTGCCGTTCAATATTTCTTTCCACCGACTGAGAACATGCTTATCAAGTAGCAAAAATCTTCATAAAATAAATTATAAATTAGGGCAAATAAATTATAAATAAAATAATATAATTGAATAGTCATACTATACTAAAACTCTTTCGACCGGCCTTGACTCCCTTATCTCACATTTTCTCAAATAACTTAAAATACTTTGATTATAGGTTGAATATTTTAAATATCCATGCTGAAATATTATGATTTGAGGCGGTGCTCGGCATTGTAGTGAAGCAAGTTAGAGCGGAAGCCTTGACCCAGTTATCGCCACCCTTAGGGTCCCCTGCCACCATCTGCCGCTCCCCGGCTCCGGCCCAGATCCGCCACGTGCCCCAGTTACAACCCCGCCAAGGTCGCCGTGGGCCACGCAAGGGTGCTATCCAACTCCAGGAAGAGGAAGGTCCTTAAGAACATATTCAAGCCCTTCAAAATGTGTTCTTTAATTTATCGAAGCGCCTGGATACAGAAAAATTATTTCTGATAATTTTTTTCTTTCATATGGTTTTTTCAACATATCCGAATTGGTAATTTAGACACATTGAGAAGCGTGACTGGGAAACAATATTGTTATTGAACTTTCGGATTTAGAACCTCTGAAATATGCACGTAACTCGCGGTTCGTCATTTCGTGTATTGCACGTAACACTGCCACACGTAGAGAAACAACATTTGTTACATGAACGCTTTTACCATCCTGCGACCGTTCTTTCGGTTACCATCTACAGTCGAACCCAAAACTCAGGAGTGAAAGGGAAGCGTCTTACCAACTAGGCCACGTGCGTTGACTTTTAGGTATTTAAAACAGGTTAAAATCATTAAATCAATCATCCTTAAGGACGTGTTTAAACTCTTATTAGGGCTCGAAAGGACATGTTCCAATAAGTAAGAGTTTAAACTTTTTAGGCTCACCGCCCCTTTTCTCACTTTTCAGAAATATTTTTTCCGTCATCCTCTAGAAAACTTTATCTCTATCTTAACGTAGCTGTGTCTGCATTATACGAGGCGTATCCAGAAAGTAAGTGTACTGAGGCTCTCACGACCGGATTTTCGACATGTTGGCTACACTTCCGTGTAGCCTGACCCTTCCCCTCCGCAACGAGACCGGTTCGAGGTCAGTACGTTGAGAAGTGTCGACGCAACAACACGTTCCGTGAAAAATGTCAAACCAATCTCCCGCCAAGTGCGAAATTTTGTAAAAAGGCAAGAGTTTTTGAGGCGCTGCCAACTCCATGGAGATGAATTTCTCCGCTCCATCGTTACTGGAGATGAAACTTGGGTTGCACACTACACGCCTGAAACCAAAAGGCAGTCTCATAAGTGGCGTCACAGCTCTTCACCCTCCGCCAAAAAGTTCAAAACCACAATTTCAGCTAAGAAAATCATGGCATCCGTGTTTTGGGACTGTCAAGGCATAATTTTAATTGAATATATGCCTCAAGGGGAGACCATCAACTCTGCAAGATACTGTGAGACCCTAAAAAAATTGCGGAGGGCGATTCAGAACAAGAGAAGAGGCATGCTGACAAAGAGAGTCTGCTTGCTGCACGAAAATGCCAGACCACACACGGCCAACGCCACGAAGCAACTGCTCGCCTCGTATAAATGGGATGTCCTGAACCATCCCGCGCATTCCCCTGACCTAGCACCTTCAGATTTCTATCTCTTTACCTCCCTGAAGCTGCACATGGGTGGAAAAAGGTTTTCAACCGACGAGGAGGTAAAGGAGGAGGTGGAGAAGTGGACGGAGGAGTTGGCGGGAAGCTACTTCGAGGAAGGCATCAAAAAGTTGATACCCCACTTCACCACCTGCATTGAGAGGAATGGCGACTATGTCGAAAAATAGCTTACATATGTACTACGGTAACCACGTAATTTTTTTGTTTAAATAAAAAAAATTGTAACCTACAAAAATTCAGTACACTTAGTTTCTGGATATGCCTCGTACAATAATTTTTGAATTTCACATTTGTTTGAACAGTCTAATAGTGTATTATTTATAGTTAAGGCATTAACATTGTGCAGGTTTGAACACATTGTAATTTGTTTTATCAAACACTGTTTATTCCACTTTATGTAACGGTATAACCCTACCGGTTTCAAGGTTTTCACCTCATCGTCGGTAGAGCACAAACAAGATTGAATTATGTCCGAACTGGTACCGACATACACACTTCTAACAGGGAGGCAGGAGACAACTTCAGCGAGCAGCAGCGAGATCCTGGGAATATTATACAATATATCATATAGTATTGTACAGTAAATATGGCATAACATGCACAGATTCCTGTTGCTGCGAGCTACACTTGTAAAGAACCCGCGTAAGTCGAAAGTGCGCGAACTATATACATGCTAACACTCGCTTGTTAAGTAAGGGATGTCGTCTTGTTTTTTTTATTCGGTTGTAACTTGCATTTTTAAATGTACGTTTTTTTTTAAATAAAGCAACCCTTACATTATACGACTGTTGGATCAACATGTACGAACGGTTGATAGATATAAATCTTGCAACGATACATGACTGTAAGTGTGTCTAAATATAGTAGTCGAATGGAGCCTAAATAGTGATATGTTTGCTTAAAAAATGTTATGGTAACCAGCTTTTTAAACGTTCTCTTATTGCCCAGTTGCTTCTCAATGCCCCCTACTGCCCTTTGGGACAGAATTAAGATTCTTAGATCTTTCTCGTCGCATCTCACGTACAATTTGCTTATCAAACTCTGCAATCCATCTTCACTATCCGCCAGCATCGTCATTTCATCTGCATACAGCAATCCACATACGTTCCCATTCGACGTTTGTATGCTATTAGTTGACCTCTGTAATTCCTTCACACATGAATCTATATAATTATTGAACAACCGGGTGATAAAACGCATCCTTGCCTCACGCCTTTCGAAATATTAAACCGTTCAGTCAAGGTACTATTCTTTCTAATACATGCCCTGCTTTCTGCGTATAATGACGCAATACCACGTATTAGTTTACGCTGTACACCATATTCATTCAATATTTTCCAAAGCTTGTGCTTATCACGCGGTCATAATACTTATACATATTCAAATGTAATAATACGGAGGATGTTTTACTAAAAAATTGTTTCATTGGAATATTTATCAATAATTTGATGAATAGTTTACTAAAATGTTGGTTGCATTGAAATATTTATGAATAATTCGATGTATGATTTACTACGCTAATAAGATATAGCAGCTAATTAAAATAGGCATTTTCTCAACTAGCCCCTTAGGATTTACAGTCCTACGTAATTATTGTGTCGTAATAATCTCAACATCTGCCCTTATTTCGTGAATAGCAGACTTATTACTCATTTTTGCACTCGAGGGGATATTTTATTACAAAACAAAGCTTTACATATCATGTATTTATGATGATTAAGAAAAGACATCGTGGTTAAGGAACTTTCGACAGTTACCCTCAACTAAGTCAAAATAGTCAAGATTTTTGACATTCGATGATAGATAAAGCACCAAAGACAGACAAAATACTTTTTTGTACAATATTTTTTCAAACCTAACTTTAATGGACTTGGATAATTAAGGAATTGAGTGTCTATACATTGTTGCGCTTACTAGTTTATTTTTTTTTTTTTGTGAAAATGAGTAATAATATTTTTCGAATTAGCTTTCTCAAGTTTTATATGTTAACACGAAAAGTAATCTGTTGATCCGCACAAGTTTCCCATTTAAGAAAACAAATGCTATGGTTTCTCACTCAGGGATTTTTAATAACTATTCACCCAAAATTGGGTGTCCCCAGTCAGTGAGCAAATGATAAATTGTTTACGTTAGTTGAGAATACCAAATATCATAAAACTAATTGATCTCTACATACTTACTGATGAAACGTGCCAAGAAGGAAAACATCTTGAACAGTTATTCAAAATAACAAAGACTAATGTAAGGCCGCGTAAACGAATATATTATAGTTTATGTCTTACACGCCGAACTATTTTTTTGTACTGTACTAAATTGCCCTTCTGAAAAAGACTTTTGTTGATTAATTTTTATTTTATTCAAATAAACTATCGTGAGATCTTTAGTTCATCAATATAACAAAAGAGTAACAAAAACAAATACGAGTACATTAATAAAACAATAAAAAGTTATAAAATTAAACGACCTGACAAAGCATTACAATAACATATATTACTAAGACAAATGTTTTCAAAAATAATCATTATGGATTTAATAAGAGTTTAAATGGGTAAATAAAGTGAATTGACAGGACCCACATGTATGTGACGTCTACGGGAGGGAGTGCGTGTCTAGGATTGGGCTGTTTTCTCACAGATCACATGATCAACGTGGAGTAGCAGCTCGAGATTGGCGTTGGAATGACGAGAAGACCCTCGACCACTAGGTCAAGCAAAGATGACGATAGCCTTACGATTGACGAATTTTAGTAATGATTGCTCAATAACTGTAAAAGAACAATTGATATTGTCACGTGGGTCTGGGGAGAGTTTGCAAATAGATTAAGCCAAGCTCAGGACAATTACCTTATATAATAAGAATTGACAATTATAAAATTGTTACTTACCAAAATTATCTAATAAAACTTCAATAAAATTATTTAGTAAAAGTTGAATACAAAGCGTGCAGTGGAACCTAGAAATGAGAAACTTCTGAAACATAACAGGAATAACGTGAGAGACAAGTTAAAGGAATTCCCGCATCCGAGAAATGTACAAAATACAAGATGTTGTCAAGTCGGGATGACAACGGCAAGGTTAGGGCATACCAGAATACCACACGTGGTGATGCATACGAAAGCAACCGGAGTAAAACGACGTAAAACAGTTCCTCCTTTTCAAACAAAAGGAGGAACTGTTTTACGTCACAACAAAGCCTAGCCGAGTAAAAAAAGATAAATAAGTTTGGTTTTCTATGTGACTGTCGAATATTGTCAAGTTTTTTTTATTCGAGAATTTTTGCCGAAACGGTGTTAAATCTTCTATTCTAGTATGGCCAGCGCTTGTTCCCGCGAGAAAAGGATAAGAAATGTATTATTTTCCTTAAATTTGACTAATTAATCAACTCGTACGCATTCGACCATTATTCTGGGAACAATAATTATATTATATTAGAGAAAACTTCAAAACTTTCTCATTATATTCCCCCCAAGCAAAAGGTCGGAACGCCACTGTGTCCACTCATGATTTGATAATTCATCAAAAATATTAGACAATGCCTTCGCCCTTTCATTCCCTGATTAAGGATCTGGCTCCAAATGGAAACCCCTGGAAATGATGGTAGCCTGTTCCTGTTGTTTTAAGCTTAATTGCCTGTCAGTTTCAATGTGAGCGTAGCTACTTATATATGTTAGGTACCTAAGTCAAATATCTGTACCTTAGAGCTGAAACTCCGGATGTCCCATTTGCAAAATTGTTCAGGAGAGAGCTTTTTAGAAACAAAATCGGTTCTATTGTCTTTGTTTCCGATATTGTTTATTTTTACAATTTCATTTTTACATAATTAAATTATTTTAATGCCATTATTGGTTAATAAAAGGAGATTTAAGAAAATAAGAGTATTATGCGGTATTTATTGGACTTCAATACTTTCTGCTCTAACTTATTTCTCATATACAATACATTTACTACTATGGGCATAGTTGAGTTGAATAATAAAATAAAATATTGTATTATTATATAGAAAAATAAAATAAGATTGAATGTTTTTTTTTAAAAAAAAACATTCAATCTTATTTTAGCTTCGCGTTAGCGTTCGCTCTCTACTATAATGAGACTCATATGTAGGGATTTTTTTATGTGATTTCTTATCATTTCCAGGTGGCTGGATTTGGACTTGTTTAGAGCTGGACGGTGACCTCTTTGATCTTTCATAATAATTCCTCCTCCGTTATTTATTTTCTTACTTGCCGCGTTTTGCACAAAGCCGTCTTTAATTGAGAGCGTATTTAGAAAGAATGTCTTGAACACTTGCACTGATGTATTGTTCATTTCAAAAGTATATTTGTAAGAGAATTGCGTCTTCCTTCCTGCGCTACATTTCTAGGTCGACTTTTTTGGAATGGCACTTTTTTGATGATCGATGCAACATACTGTCGTTGTTCTTGCAGCATTTCATCATATTTTCGTAAAGAATAATTTTCAACGTCGTCTGCTAAAAAAATGTTCATCAGAATGGTGTAAAATAAATAGTAATAATTGAGAATTGACAATTTCCATCAGCCATGTACAGTGTGCGATAATTTTTGACGTTATGTGATTTACTCAATAAAAAAATATAAATGAATGGAATATTTTCATAATACGATACCTTTACTTTTTTCTCGAAAGCCTTCTATAGGTTTTTTTAATAATTTTTGCCCTTTTCGACATTTTGATAGTTTTTTTTTTTTGGTTATTATTAACAACACAACACTGCCAAAAAAAAATAGAACTATTAAAAAAACACTGCCAAAACACTTGAAGTCCAAAAATAGGAAAATAACATTTCCCCACGTTAGAGCTAAAACGCCGTATGTTGGACTTCCGCATGTTTAGAATTAGAAATGTTCAATTTGAATTAGAGCTGAAATGATGTAAATGGACTTCAATACTTTCAGCTCGTAATCACAACGTATTTCGTTCAATTTTTATCAATGGACTTCCACGTCTTCAGCATTAATAGAACTGATAATAATAATGAAATTTGCATTAATAACTCATATTTGAAAAAAATGTGACTTCCGGACTTTCAGCTCTAAGGTACAGATATATTATCTTGATTTTTTGTCTGTGCTCTAACGTATATCTTGCTCGTTTCGGCAAGCCATGTAGTCAACAATATACAGGATAAACTCGAATGTTTCAAAGATTGCTTTGGAGGATTTCTGACTGTTTTTCGTCTTTCTTGTGATACTTCACACTTTTGTCCTTAGATGAACTATTGTGCGTCTGAGAGCAGTTGGGTATCAGAGGACTTGTGAGGTTCTCACGCGCTATACCCTGATAATACTTCTTTCATCTTAGACTGATGCTGGCAGGATATATTGCCCTCCTTTCAGGGTAGATGGGTTGAGAGACGAAAATTTGGGTTTTAATAGGAAAAAGGTGAAGCGAAATCACTATCAGGAAAAAATAATAACCAGCTCGCAGACCTCTAGTTCACCACACCTGTAGCTACGAATATAGTTCCCAGAGGTCTAGGTCGTAAACAAAAATTATGGTTTATATGACAGAATCATTCTTACTCTTTTCTCTGGCAACGAAACGTGGAAAACTTACCTAAGACTTCCCCGTCATCTGGAAAAGTATCACCGAAAATGTATATAAAAAATATTTAAAATAAAATGACAGAATTACGTGTATTATATTGAGATATAGTACTACATTTGCAACACCACTAGCATTGAGAATATCACCATAAAAATATAGCACGTTGGAGTGGCCAAGCGATTGGAATGCCAGACGAACTTCTACCAAAACAAGTGCTTTACTCGATACTGACCGAGAGCTAAAAAATGTGTCTAATAAAGTTCTAAAGACTTTTACAATTCTAATTTTAAACAACATGGGTCGATGACAGAAGATAAAGACACTGCGAAAAACTGCGTAGAGTGGAGAAGAGCTATTCATTCTGGCTGTGATCGTGCTTATATAGTGCGACAAACAGCATAAAGTGAAGAAGGGCGCAGTAAGAAGGCACATGAAACTGCGTGACGCGTAAATCTACCTCAGCAGAGACAATTCTGCTCGCGCTGTATTAGAATATGCTGCTCTCACTTCAATCTCTACAGCTATATGATACACATACGTAACTACTTTGTAAGAGAATCTTAATCGCTAGCTAGTGATATCTATGATTGGATTGATATAACGATCCAAAAACTTCATGTTATTGTATAAACAACCGTTTTCATACAACATCGCATACAATAATTGAATGGTTTTATATAACTATCATTTCAAGTCAATTAGGCATCTTTATCATATTAATATGATGCAATTATAACTTTATTAAATGTGAAACACAAATTGAAGTTAAGTTTTTGAGTCCTTTGTTTTATTTGTCAAACTAACCTGTATAGTATATTGTGTGACCTATGCAATGCTTTGGATAACGATATTAGATTTCCAAGATATTTTCTCTATCAATTCTGACTTAAAAAATATTTAGCATTCGATAAAGTTTACTTAATGAATAAACAAACATAAGTTGCTTTTTGCTGAGGAAGCGTCATGCGGCATTCGTCAATAATCATAGAGAATGAGAAAATGCTGATCGTAGAGAATGAGAAAATGAATGATCATAGAGAATGAGAAAATATAGTCTTGTTGCTTATCTACCGTCTAATTTGGCCCAATCTAGCCATTTTACACTGTGCTTTGCCTATCATAAAAATTATTATGTAGTATTGTTTATATATTCATGAGGAAAAGCTTGTCAGAAATATGTTATCCGTACAAGTTCGTACTCAGTAAATTTTCTATTGTCGTTTCTTTGGCATTTCTCTTCTAATAATTTCAACACCCCTCGACTGGAAATTGTTAAGGATAATTCTGTAGCATCCTTCACTTGGTCAATTCAACGTGTCGAAGATCCTCGATTAATTTCATCTTGGAGGGGTGGGGATTATTCTCATTGCTTACACAAAATAGGAAAACATATTATTTAGTTGTGATCAAAATAACTGCTTAGTAACAACCCAATATAAATTCTTGCAGAGCTTTTATAGTTACAGGTGTTTCGAATCAGTGTTAAAGTAATAATCATGATAATTTTATTCTATTGTATAATAAATTCTAAGCTACGAGGGTCATCCAGAAACTAAGGTTACAAGGACTCGTGAGGCCGGGGGATTTTTTTTGTTTCAAAGTTGGTGCACCTGGTGTGTAGGGGAGATCCTAACGGTCAGTTTGTTTGGTCCCGCGTGTTTGTCGGCCATTTGGTTCAGTCACAGTAAATTCTTCCGCTGGAGGGGTCGTCGCGCGCTCCCGCCAACTCGTCCGTACGAGACCCGCGCGGTCATCAGTTTTTTGACTTTGCAAAACAATACCGCCGCGAATATCCATCGGAAGCTCGTGGAAGTTTATGATAGTGATGTGATGAGTCAACACCATGTCACGAAGCGGGTTAGGTTGTTCAGAGAAGGCCGTACTGATACGACGAGGCAAGGCAGTGATTTCTGACGATTTTTTGCAAAAAATTGAAGAACAAGTTCGAAATGACCGCCGTGTGACGCTTGACGACCTTCACGAAGAATTTCCTGACATTTCTCAAAGTCTTCTTGGTAATATTGTGTCGGAAAAAACTTGGGTACAAGAAGTTGTGTGCGAGATGGGTGCCCAGAATGCTCACACCGGAGCACCGTCCAAATCGCGTGACCGCCACGCGTGAACTTTTGGATCGTTTTGCACAGGAAGGAGAAGCTTTTCTGAACTCTATCGTAACGGGGGATGAGACGTGGGTGTCGCTACACCCCAACAATTTTCCAACGATCAGGAGGTCGAGGAAGCTGTGAAGAAGTGGCTGAAAGAGCTGGCGGCGGAGGTCTATGACACTAGCATACAAAAGCTGGTGCCCCGACTACAGAAATGTCTCGATCTCGATGGCGATTTCGTTGAAAAATAGTTTAATATATTTGTGAAGTATCCTGTGAATTTCAATTAAATACAGGCAGTTTTCGATCCTACATAAATGTTGTAACCTTACTTTCTGGATGACCCTCGTATATGAGTTCTAACGTTTTATTAATGTTTTTGTGGGCATCTACACTACTTTTCAAATTAATTTTGCCTTTCTTCGAACGCCTTATTCTTCTTCCTTTTAGCTCTGCCCCACTACGCTGGGTCGGCTTTGAGTCTTCTCTCTCTCTCTAAAGTTGCCTGTTGTAGACAAGATTCCTTGCCTTTCCCAACGCTCAGATATCATCCTGTATCCACATTTCCTTTGGACGACCTCAACGTCTTCTCCCGTCAATCTCCAACTTAAACAACGATCAGCCAACATACTCTTCGGGTCTTCTAGCGATGTGCTCATACCACTGTAATCTGGTCTTCCTCAGTTCGCCACTAATGGGTGCCAGTTTGACTATCTCTAATATATTCGTTTCGCACTCTGCCTCTACGAGTGACACCAACTGACACCCACCTCAGCATCCTCATCTCTGCTGCATAGTACTTCCGCTCCTGTGCTTTAGTGAGAATAATGTTTTCCGCGCCATACAACATCATCTATAGTACTGTGATATTATTTTTGCCTTATTATTTCGTACACATTAATTATACTTACTTCAAGTTCTCAAAATGTCTGTATCAGAACTTTTTAAATATAGAACGCCTTTTTTTCCTTATAGTCGTACTCTTATATTATAATTATTTCAAGTGCCCTTAATTTCTCCATATCGTCGCCGATACTGCTGGAACAATCTAGGATTGCCCAAATTTTACAAGGGAGACAAAAACCGATTTTTCTGCAAAAATGTAATAAAATAAAAACGTCACTTGGTATTGCAGTTATGAATAAATGCGTTCCGCATTGAAAATAAATATATGTGTTAATGCAAAAATGTGTCAATGATACAAGAGATGACAAAAAATAAAAAAGTTACTATTACCAAAAATTCGAGTTACGTGTTCCTGCAATATCGGCGACAATATGAACCTTTTAAATATCGAACGCTTTATTTTTCCTTCTATACTGTATTATACTCGTATTTATTTCAAGTGCCCTAAATTTGTGTATACATTTTTTTTTAAATATCGAACGCCTTACTTTTCCGTATGTATTATACTTATTTCAAGTGCCCTTAATTGCTGGATACGAACTTTAATATCGAACGTCCTATTTTCCGTTTATTTTATATTTATTTCAAGAGTCCTAAATTTCTGTGTTCGAGCTTTTTGAATATCAATTTTCTATATCACATTTTAGGTGCCGACGTTCTCTAATTTCACTACTGCAATTTCTTTCGTGAAAATACCTTTTTTTAAAGAAAAATAATCGTAGTTTCAAGCAGCGTGTTCGTCAAAACACGCTCAATGGCTACCCTCTCTCTTCCTGCCACACTCCCTCCATTTGCAAACATACTCCGATCCAAGACAAGCAAATTCAAGTACGCCATTAAAGGTGTATCTTGCTCGCTCTTCTATTTGTGAGGGAAAAGGACTGAAAGCAAATACGGGGATTCCCTGAGATATCCTGGACGTAGAACAAAGTATGGCGTAGTACGGCGAGGGCGTGGTTCGCAGTCAATACCCAGAGCAACCCCCACCCATTTATCCCTTCCTCCACTATGAAAGTCCCCTTTCCCCTGCTACGTAAATACCCCTTCCTTGCTACGGAGCCTCCCCCCTCCTTGCTACGTTACTTCTCCTTCCGTCGCCCCCTCTTAAGGGGTGGTGACGCCTTCTATTCAGATTGCGACGCAATATAAAGACCGTTATGTAATTTCTTTGTTTTTTTTTACCTTTTAGCATCTATTAATGAGTTACTTATGCGATCCCTTTTGAAGAATATCTGGAAAATTGTGTTTGACGGATTGATCATAAAATGTTCAAGTCATGTAGCTACTTGTATGAAATAATCAGGAAGTTATCGTAAATTATGAGAAGTCCATGAATATCAACGTTAGTAAGAAATATATCGAAGTTGAATGAGAAATCTGAGTATTTTATATGTGGCGTACAATTGTTAATACGGGTACAAACGCTGGTTTTACTATATTTTCATTTGTTCTTTAAATGCTTAAGGCATGTTTAAGTGTTTTAAACGTTAATACGTTTAGGTGCTTAATTAAAATAACATTATTTTAACCTTTCACCTAACAATTGGGATTAATCTCCATCTTGTCTGGTTGGTTGGAAGATATTTCTGTATTTTAAAATAAAATAAATTTTACTGTTAAGTTTACATGTAAGTAACTCATTTTATATGTTTATATACTCGTACCTATATAACATAAAGTGAACATACAAATATCAACTAGTAACGTATGTATGCTTATTGCTGTATGCAAATGACTGGTGGCGCCGCGCTGGTGGAGAGTGAAGAGGAGTGCAGAGTTTGATAAGTAAATTGTATGAGAGTTGCGAGGACAAAGATCTGAGAATGAATGTTGCAAAATCCAAAGTAATGGTGATAAAAAGATTGAAAGTAAATGCGATATATGAGTGAATAATGAAAGATTGGAGGAAATCGAGAAATTCTGCGATTTGGGTACTATTTTATCAGAGTATGGAAGAGTTAAGAACGGCGTATAGCGATAGAAAACAAAGTCAATGGGGCACTTATGTTACTCGAACCGGACAATATCAACATTTGTTAAGATGATAGTCTACAACAGTATTTTGGTGCCAATTTTGTTGTTTAGAAGTGAAACGCCGAATAATTGCTGTAGAAAAGCGTGATTTTAGACAAATACATGGAGTGATGATGTATGACAGAATACGGAATGAAGTGGTTAGGGATGAATGTGAACTTAAAGATGGTGTGTTAAATAAAGTGAAGAAGAGTACGCTGAGATAATTTGGGCATGTGGAACGAATTAATGAAGAAACACTATCAAAACTGATGTATGTAAGTATTGTAGAAGGACCTTCTTAAAAATATGGTCTTCTTGATCCAGTCACGTTTGCCTCAGTCTGTCTCTAGCACGCACACCTTGCATTTTTTTGTATACTTTGCTTAGTCCACGTGTCTAAACTCTCTTAAAGCTCCTTTCTTCATCTTTCTTAAAATATCCGTGCATTTATTTCTGATATCTTCGTTCCGCTGTCTTTCATTCACTGACACTACATTTTTTCTTAGTGCATGCATTCTCCACAGCATTTACCTTAATTTTATCCTGCCAAGTCCAAATTTCATTTTCATTTGTTAAGGTACCAATACACTATCATGCATTGTCATTTTAGCTACTGTTGATACAGCGTGGTTGTTATATATTATATTAAGTGATTTGTTTACCTTGTTGTCTGTTGCTACCCTTCTTTCAATCCCTTTCAACTCGCCCATCGCACCTAAACACACAGCCCATATAACAGAACTCATTAATATACAGGGCTTGAGCAAGAAAAAATAAAGTCTGTCGTCATGGGAGCTAGAATACGAAAGTTCGAGGCAGTTTGGTATTGCAGTGAACCCAAATATACTATGTATCTTTTACCTTAAAACAAGAGTATCTGTTTCTTTAACTTATCTTCAGCTTTCGTGCCAACGACTTCCAAGTGGTTCACAAGGGTTCTGAGTATATTTTGCCCTTGTCCTCGCTTCTCTTCCTCCCTTCCTCCAAAAATGGATAAAAGCAGAGTAAACAGGGCCGCACGGAAGGGTGCGATTAGCCGTTGGTCCACCTCATGCGATACTCCCATTTCCACCGACAATTTTATCTGAATAAATAATTACGGCATTAATCTTATCGTCCGCCACACTTTTGGTTGGCGATCGCTTACTACAATAGTATTTAAACCAAGGGTGGCCAACCCGCGGCCCGCGGGCCGCGTGCGGCCCGCTGGGTGTCTACTTGTGGCCCGCGGAGCATATGCACACATTTTTTTCTTTTAGTGTACATAAAACCACCAAAAGAACATTCTATCGTGTGTAGTTCGTATCATATCCCATATATGGAAGTATCTCAGTACATTGATTCAACTATCATGACAATTTCTTCTATGGTATATTCATGTTAACAAACAATCACAACGTTAAGCTGATTTTTAAAAGTGCGCACGCCGATCTTGCGTGGATAGCCGTGAGCGTGAATGCGGGGCGGGATGCGTCGTGCGACCGCCAGTCTGTGGTAAGCTCGCAACGCCGTCGGACGTGTGGTCGCTTCCATTGTGTGCGTTATCGCCATGTGTCTCGTGAGATTTTGCGATCGACTTTCAAATACACATTGATAAGAATACAAGTTGCTATAACCGAGTATCCTGTCTAATACTATACCGAGTCCTGTCTACTTTTTTAAGTGCAGTGAAGGTAAGCAAACCCAGATTTTATATTAAATTAATCTATGATCTTTGATTTTGTAGAGTTCTATTTTTTGTTTTGTGTTTAATTATGGGTATCTAACCAAATTACCAACCGCGCTAACCACTGGCTTTTGTCTGAGTACCTACTTTTTCGTTTATTAGTACAAAAAATAAAAGGCCTTTCTTTAGTATTTTACTTTATTTACATACTTTGTTTTTATTTTACTAATGAATTAGCCCGAATCATTAATGGCATTACAGATTTTTACAATGCACCACAAGCATATCATCCTTTTGTCAGAAAGTTATATAATACTGATGTCATTTTTTTTTTTAGTTAAAAACGAAGACCCACAATGGCGTCAAGTAGTAAAGACGTTGGGCCAAAGAAGAGAAGAGTCACAGAAGAACTGAGAAGTTTTCAAGACAGATGGACTATTAACTATTTTTTCGTGGAATTTAAAACAAAGCCAATATGCTTGATATGCAAAAATTATGTTTCTGTCTTGAAATAGTATAACATTAAACGGCATTACAAGGCTAAACATGCAAATAAGTTTGATAAGTACGAAGGGCCATTTCGACAAGACCAAGTAAATGAATTAAAAAGAAAAATTTCTGCATAACGTCGGATATTTACTAGAGCGGCTCAAGAGTCAACATGCTATGTAAAAGCTAGTTATGCAGTAGCCATTATACTAGCAAAAAAATCGAAGCCATATTCAGATGGTGAAATGGTTAAGGAATGTTTGGAGAGTGTCGTTGAAATTCTGTGCCCAGAAAAGAAAACGGATTTCTCAAAAATAAGCCTGTCTCGTCAAACTATTACTAGGCGTGTGGGCGACATTGGAAAACATATTGAAGACAATTTGAAAAATCGAGCATCCAAGTTCATATTTTTTGCTCTAGCATTGGATGAAACCACATACCTAACAGATACCGCCCAAGTGGCGATTTTTATCAGGGGCGTTGATGTCCATTTTAACAAAATATAAGAATTAGCGGCACTGTATCCACTTAAGGACACTACTTGCTCACGAGATTTGTTAGGAGCTGTTACATCGACATTGAATCGCTTTTCGTTACAACTCAACAACCTATCGGGCTTAACAACAGATGGTGCTCCAGCAATGGTTGGGAAACACGAAGGTTTAGTAAAATTGATTGAAAATGAGGCCTGCAAAGTTGGTAATACTTCGATTCTAAATTTTCATTGCATTATTCATCAGGAGAATTTATGTTCCAAGTCCCTTAAAATGGATCATGTCATAAAGTTGGTCATCAAAACAGTGAACTTTATTAAGTCGAAGGGATTGAATCACCGTCAGTTCCAAGAGTTTCTCAAGTCTTTGGATTCAGAGTATAATGACGTTACATTTTATGCAGAAGTAAGATGGCTGACCCGTGCCAAAATGTTGAAAAGAGTATTTGATTTGAAGCAAGAAATACAATCATTCTTCGCAAGCAAGTCAAAAAGTATCCCAGAATTTGAAGACAAGGAGTGGGTTAGCTACTTTGCATTTCTGGTCGATATAGTTAGCCACCTAAATGTTGTTAATACTCGTCTACAAGGGAAAGATCAACTAATTAATAACATGTATGATTTTATTTCCGCATTCCAAATGAAACTTGGGCTTTGGGAACAACAGTTAAGGACAAAAATCTTCACTCACTTTCCTACATGAGAACACGAATCACTGATGATCATTTGGAAAACTGTTCGCGTGTAACAACAACATCAATCGTTATCAACATTGATGCACTTTGTTTATTTTTTATTATTATTTTTTGCATTGCCTAACTCTAATCTAATAAATATGTTTGATTCTCATTTTTGTTATATCTTCTTAAAAAAAACAACGTATTTCTTGTTTGCTTTGAATAATAAAATAATTTTTTTTGTATGGCCCGGTAGGAAATCTCATTTCTAAAATCTGGCCCGGCTGCTGAAAAGGTTGGCCACCCATGATTTAAACGTTTGTTTCAACCAGGGGTCGGCAACTTGCGGCTCGCAGAATGGCACGCCGACCCGTAGTCCTCCAGCGAAATATATATATATATATATATATATATATATATATATATATATATATATATATATATATATATATATATATATATATATATATATATATATATATATATATATATATATATATATATATATATATATATATATATATATATATATATATTATATATATATATATATATATATATATATATATATATATATATATATATATTATATATATATATATATATATATATATATATATATATATATATATATATATATATATATATATATATATATATATATATATATATATATATATATATATATATATATATATATATATATATATATATATATATATATATATATATATATATATATATATATATATATATATATATATATATATATATATCTATATATATATATATATATATATATATATATATATATATATATATATATATATATATATATATATATATATATATATATATATATATATATATATATATATATATATATATATATATATATATATATATATATATATATATATATATATATATATATATATATATATATATATATATATATATATATATATATATATATATATATATATATATATATATATATATATATATATATATATATATTATATATATATATATTATATATATATATATATATATAATATATATATATATATATATATATATATATATATATATATATATATATATATATATATA